>JAMPIV010009397.1:395000-515000 GCA_024509875.1 Oreohelix idahoensis | reverse complement strand
AATAATCGGCAAGCATGGTCACACTCCACCGTCCTTGATAACGTGACTCCATTACGGCGATATCTTGATGGAATCGTTCTCCATGTTCATCGCTGACTTCGCCAAGGTTGTCAGGGAAAAAGTCAAGATGCGGAATCGAGCAAATGGATTTTGAGGGACATGTTACAATCCATAATTCTGTATGCATCTATGCACTGCTTAACAATATGCACATAGTCGACAGATTTGTGATTTCCCAGAAAGTTATCGACGATCGATTTGAATGTCATCCATGCGCGAAGTTCACTACCATGTAACAAGTTCTCGAATTGTTTGTCTGCAATAACTTTCCTAATCTGAGGTCCTACAAAGATACCTTCCTTTATCTTTGCATCGCTAACTTGTGGAAACTTTTCTCGAAGATAAGTGAAAGCTTTGCTCGTTTTATCTAACGCTTTTACAAAATTCTTCATGAGCCCCAAACTTTATATGTAACGGTGGTAAAATGACGCTGCCTTTGTTAACTAATGGCTCGTGTATTACATTTTTATGCCTGAGCTGCATACGATCCCTGATAGGCCACACCTTTCTTGCATAATGTTCCTGTCTGTTGCGGCTGTCCCATTCACATAGGAAGCAACAAAATTTAGTATACCCAGTCTGCATGCCCGTGAGAATTGCAATGACCTTTAGGTCTCCACAAATCCGCCATTGGTAGTCATTGTACTTTATTTTTGCCAAAAGTATAGCCATATTGTCATAAGTTTCTTTCATATGAACAGAGTAGGTGACTGGAATTGATGAAAATAAATTTCCGTTATGCAATAACACGGCTTTTAGACTAGTCTTGGAAGAATCGATGAAAAGTCGCCATTCGTTGACTATGTGCTCATGACCGAGGTGCACCATTAGACCGTTTACATCTTTGCAATAGCAAATGTCATCATCTATCTCAAAGTACTGAACAAGTTCTCTGTGTCTATGACGAAATTTAGATATCGGAGTATTGGGCGCTAAACGATTCCATTCTTTGAGTCGTGAACCGAGTAATTCCGCTTGTCCTTTGGTAAGAGCGAGATCACGTATTAGATCTGAAAGTTCTGAATGGTTAATTAAGTGAACACCATCATTCACCGGTATATAATCCGAGTCAGAATTAGTTTCTAAAGCAGGTAAACTATCACTTTCTGATGGTTCATTCACGTCCTTGGGATATTGTTCTGGTGGAACTGGGATCGGACACGTGATTGGATCATGAGGCACTGGTTTCGAAACCGATTCAATATTTGGATAAACCCCAGACTTTCTAGTTTTAAAAGTGAAACCATGGATATTTGTCAAGCAGAAGTAACAATCAGTAGCGTGATGTCGGTTCACGCCATATTACTGGCACTCCAAAAGGCATCGACTTATGCTTCGGCGATTTTCGTAACCAACCTGCCAATGTATTTGCACAAGTCGAACAAACTGCATTTGGCTTCCAAGATTTATTTGCATCATCAACTTTTGAATCGAAATAAAGTTCATATGCTTTCTTTAGTAATGGTGTAAAGTTTTTCTGGTGAACACGATCGGTAAAATATCCGCACACGTAACAGAACAGATCGGCCGAATTTCTACAACTTCTAGAAGCCATATTTCGCTCAGAATTATTTCAAAATACAGTAACTATTTGAAAAATAGCGTAACATATGTCATGCATCTTTTAGCAGTATAAAAAGTAGAATTATTTTGCATTTTATTAATTTTTAATAAGTTATGTAGTAAAAATGAAACGGAGCAAATAACGGTTTCCCAAAAATATATTTATTCACAAGTATCTTAAGAACCCGATGTGATAGAGATAAACGGATTTCAAATTTGAAATCAGCGCAAGAAACTGACCTAAGAACACTTATTCTTATATGAGAAAGAAAAATGTTGTTTGTCAGTGTTATCTGTATAATAGGTAATACCATAGCATATACTGCCGTAAGGGAGTGAAGTGTTAGAGACTAGGGCCAGCATCGAAAGGTGGAGTGACCAGTTCCCTGCCTTGCTGCCTTTTCCTTCCCTAACAGAAGAAGTAGGTAGACTGGAGCGTGTCGATACCGTGAATCGAACCCAGCACCTTTGATACGAGAGATCAGAGCTCTAACCGCTGTCAATGGACGTTGTAATTATAGAGCCTAAAACTTCGCCAGAACAGTAGTACAGTATGAGGAGAGCAATACACTATTACGCCCATGCGAGTATCAATAAACATCAGGTGTTCGTCCGTGTCCGCCACCCAGCGGCAGTTCCCTAATTAACAGCCAAGACTTCTGTGGCGAGATGGATGTTCGATGGAAAAATAATAGATATAGTTCCCAACAATGGAGAAGAGATCTAGTGAATTAGTGGTAGGGATGGTACAGGACTAGTCAGGTAGTTAACTGCACAGTTCTAGATAGTAGCTGCAAAAGAAAGCTGTGAAGTAAGTCACCTCCTATTCTCCAAGGGTGTGAGACACAGCTCGTTAAATATCCCTATCAATGTTAATATTAGATAATTCTCTTAATTTCCACACAATAACAAAACTTCAAACAGAACTGGAATTTTACAAAATCAATCAACTGCGATTTATAAAATGTATCTGTACATTTATTAATTTGAATTAGAAGGTTGGTAAAGATTGCAGATGTATATTTACACAAATCACAAGTTGGAAAATTATAATGTGTTAATATCTTTGTTTATCATTTTGGCCATTGGTGACTTCTGGATCTTGTTTCTTCAAGGTAACTACTACTTATCTAGTTCAAGTTCTTCCACTAATGACAGTTCCGGTCATTAACTAGGTGCTGATTTCCAGGATACTTATTCCCTGGACAGGTAGCCCAATGCTGCTATCCGGTGAATTGCAGAGGTGGTCCTTTAATCACCCACATTGCATTCTGTTATGCTTCAGCTCATAAGCTTTTGTTGTGACTCTCTTGGATAAGAAACCTTTCAGACACAGTATTACGGATCTGAGCTTATCACTTATGCAAGTCTGCTCACAAACAGGTCAGTTTTGCTTTTCTCAGCTATGGGCTGTGGCTATGTGGAATTAACAAGAGTGTGTCAGTTCGCTGGACGTCTTTTCAGTTTTGAAATTTTGAGAGTCCAGAATTGAGCCTGAACAAGCTTATATACCCAACCTAGATCTAACCTTTTCCTTCTCGGAGTTCACTTTTCAGCTGGTAACTTTCGTGGGATTTCGAGGCTGTTGTGTTAATTTTCAGACAAAATCCTGATTTCCTCGCCAATTACCAAAGAGAATAATTTTCCAGTACCATAATGACATGTATATGTAGTTACTGTTCAATTCTCCAAAATAATTATCTCGTTATAGCAGAATTACTGGAGTGCAATTCATAATTTATCATAAAGACACTAGTTTATGTGGCAATTCCAGAGTGTCTCTGCCCGTGTCGCTACAACCTTTATTTTTACATATTACACATAATTGAGGGAAACCCGAGGCCTGTAAACAGTAAATTAATATGAAACAAATATAAAGGTATGTTATCAGGCACTCGCAGGAAATAAAGAAGTAGAACACCAGACAACAGAAAAACAACAGACATGAGTGGCTTACCCAGGATTTGAACACTGGACCTTCCGTGCGACAACACACTGTTGAACTGCCATTGAAACATCATTTTTAGATGATGCGTAGATGGCAGGGCGGATAGTGTGATTCGCTTGCATGGCTAGGCGGGGTTGTCGCACGGAAGGTCCAGTGTTCAAATCCTGGGTAAGCCACTCATGTCTGTTGTTTTTCTGTTGTCTGGTGTTCTACTTCTTTATTTCCTGCGAGTGCCTGATAACATACCTTTATATTTGTTTCATATTAATTTAATTTTTACATATTCCCATTGCGGACCAAAGTTTCGGTAGTAACATATTTCGTCCGTTATTTCCGAAATCCGTACGTAAGACGTCGTCCATCCATAAAAGGTTTTACAGTACATCTCTTTTACATTATAGTTAGCAATCTTGGAATGTAAACAACCTTCATGTAATGCCAGTACCTGAAAAACAAAAATAACGACCTGCTCTATTAGGCCAACTCCACCAGTGGTTCTTACATTGTATACAACGAAGTGACCTTGAAGCTGTCCTGTTATTGTATAATTTTGCCTTAGACAACTTGTCGTTTGTTGCCAGTAGAATAAAAATAAATAAGACTGTACATTTTTATATGGGAAACATAAAAGATTTAAATGTAGCCTTGTTTTAGACTTGTGAATTTTGTGTTGCTCGGTCTGTATGTTAAACGCCCGTGTTGTTTGTAAGTGAGGGGGGGGGGGGGGGCCGTCAGAAAGATTAGGACTACTATCCCCTTAGGCGATCGTAGAAGGCGACTACTATGTGGTTGTGCATGGGGCTGGAAACCATAGTATGTAACGCTAATTGCTACAGACACCAGCGCTGCAAGAGCATGTGACGTGCCTGGCGCCAGGCTTCCTGCTAGGGAACCAGCTGCAGTAGAGGCTGCATGATCCGTAGGGAGCGCAAAGGAAAATAATGATTATAAATAAAATTTTGTCGAGAACGCGCTCCGTTTAACCTAGACACTGGGCCCGTCGGTTATATTAGGGCGCATGTCCAAACACAAAAAGACGGTGTGGTATGGTTAATTTTTTTAATGATACGAGGGGCGTTCAGAAAGTAATGCACCACATCGTTTTTCTCAGCTAATAATGAAGATAGAAGCATGAAATTTTGCACACTTTAAATATGGCATGTGCCAATTGTGTGCATTAAATTGCACTGCAACCGGCCAAATAATACGGCTGCCCCAAACCGTTGAACTGGAGCGTGTTAGCAACTTGCGTTATAAGCAGCGAATTGTGATAGAATTTCTCGTTGCAGAGAAGGAAACTGTTGTGAACATTCACAAGCGGCTATGTGATGTGTATGGAAGTTTTGCAGTCGACAGGAGTACAGTCAGTCGCTGGGTTCAGAGAATCAAAGAATCAGGAAGTGGAGATACGGAGCTGCTTGATCGGCCACGCTGTGGACGTCCTGCCACAGCCACCAACGCAGAAATGTTGAAATGCGCTGAGGGCATTATTCTTACTGATAGGCGAATCACTACTCAACAATTGGCCTTACAGCTGTCAGTCAGCATTGGTAGTGCAAATGCAGTTTAAAAACTCTCGGATTTTCTAAGGTTTGCGCAAGATGGGTTTCTCGAAGTCTCACAAATGACAACCGATTGCAAAGGAAAGCAATTTCTTCTGAATTGTTGGAGCGTTTCAATGCTGATGGAGAGAACTTTTTGGCTAAGATCGTTACAGGTGACGAAACCTGGGCACATCGTTTTGAACCTGAGACAAAAAGACAGTCAATGGAGTAGCATCATCCGCAATCACCACGAAGAAAGAAATTCAAGACAATTCCTTCAGCTGGAAAGGTCATGATCACTGTCTTTTGGGACATTGAATGTGTGATTCTTGTGGACGTTATGCCAAGAGTAGAGACAGTCAATTCGCAAGCTTACATTAAGACATTGAAAAAACTCAATCAACGTTTTCGCAGAGTTCGGCCGCACAAGAAACCAGCAGACCTGCTTCTCCTTCACGACAATGCGCGACCTCACACAAGTCTGGCAACACGGGAAGCAATCACCAAATTGGGTTGGACTGTACTACCCCATCCACCCTATAGTCCCGATTTAGCACCCTCTGATTTTCATCTATTTGGTCCACTTAAAGATGCACTCCGTGGGACAAGGTTTGAAGATGATGGAGTGATTCATGCAGCGAAGAAATGGCTATATGATCAAGACAAAATCTGGTACGGGCTAGGAATACATGCACTTGTTTCGCGCTGGCATAAAGCCGTACAAGTTGATGGGGATTATGTTGAATAATACCGATGTTTACATGACATATCCATGTATATTGTGCATAAATTTCATGCTTTTTGAATAAACAGCACCTGAGAAAAACGATGTGGTGCATTACTTTCTGAACGCCCCTCGTATTATGTACTTCTTCTGTGGGGTATTCTATTGTTAACACCTGTACCACAAATAATAGAAACATTAAATGACTGTAAATATTCTAATAGTGAAGCCCTTTGTTGTTCATTCATCTCTTTTTTGTTGTTTTTGTTTTGTTTACGGATCCTAGAGCAACCACTGCGGTTGGCCTCATTTCAAGGAAGCTGCACACATGTACACAGTGGCGTACTAAGGTGGGTGCGAGGGGGGCGGTCCGCCCCGGGTTACTTTCAGGAAGGGTGTGCCATCAGATACTTTTATAATAGTGCTTATTGTTAATAATATACTGGCAACTGTGTTTCTTTATCGGGGGGAGGGGGGGGGGGGTTGGTTGCCAAAGGTAGGGTCCGCCCCAGGTGCGAAATACTTTAAGTACGCCTCTGCATGTACATACTCCTATATCAGTGGCTTCTGTAGCAATTGGTTTTACATGATGAGGTTGTCAGGGCTCCAGTTATAGCCCTACATTTGTTGCTTTTTACTACATGCCAGAGGTAGCGGTCATGAAATTCTTTGTCTCACACTGGGCACAATGTCCAGCAAGGATGCACCCTGCAGCAAGGCGAAGGTACAGTTTGGATGATCCCTGATTCCATTCCACGGCCATCATCATCATCAAGTGGCGTACGTTGCACTGTTTTCGTTAGGTCTGTGGCTCAGTGCATCCAGTTTCAACAGGCATTTATGTCGGGTTGTCTTCCTTAGCCTTTTACTGTCCCCAGCCTGCCTGCAAGGCAGCAGTGTGGTCTCACTGTTTGACTGGTTTCTAAAAAAAGATGTAGAAAATCGCTACCGTCAAAAGTTAAGTCGCCATATTGGCAAGGGGAGATCACTTTGAATGAAAGAAGAGTCGGACTGCAACAGAGAGAAACTCCATAGCGACAAATTTCATAGAGAAATACTACCCACGCAACACCTGGATCCATGTATACACATATGGATCAGCAGAAAATGGAGGTGGAGGTGTCTTTCTAAGCTTAAGCATTTGTTCACAAAACAAAACTCGCTGGCAACAGGACAATTCTCAAGTAACTTTAGAGCAGAGTCATTAACCTTGAAAACTGCATCAGAGGTTATTATGACTGAGGAAAGCACAGAGAGACAAGTTTTTTTTTTTTTTTTAACCGATGCACTGTCAGTAATTGCAACGTTGAAAAGCCAAAATAATGCAGACCTTGATGACCTAAGAGTAGTGCTCCACAAACTACATCAACAATTTAAAAGAGTTGTAATACAATGGATCCCGTCTTATCGTAACATCCCCGGTAATGAAGAGGCTGACAGATTGGCAAAGGAAGGTGGAAAGCTACCTCAGTCTAATGCAAGCATAACTTTCGAGGAGGCAAAGAGTTTTTATCAGAATCAGGTACAGACACAAATGGGATGCATATTACCAGCTTAGCAGAAGAGAAAGCTGATGAACCTCAGACTCCGCGTGGGCCACAACAGATTGAGATGCCATCTATTCAACAAGCTGAAGATAGGAGCTACCGATGAGTGTAACTGTGGCACTGATAAAAAAAAACTGCTGAACATCTACTTCAAAGGTGCCCAATATATGCGGAACAGAGATAGCGCATATGGCTGACACCAGTACCATTCATGGAAAAGCTCTACGGAGATTCAAATAGCCTCAAACTGACTACTGCTTTCTTTGAAAACATTCACGTAGACGTCTGAGAATGTACGAAGAAGTAGAAGATTCCCCGGTGAACCTACCACATCTCCTAAAGTTCTGTTATCCAGTGTTCGCTGTCAGCTTTTTTTTTTCTTCAAGGAGTGCCTGCCGTGCAACTTTTTATGTTTATCTTCTTCTACGGATATGAATAAACTGGTCAGCATTAGAATACTACGGAATACAGGGGCAGCTATTAGATAACGTGAGAGCTCTTGTACCATAAATGTAAAAGTGTAGTAAGAACAACTTATGGATTTACTGATGCATTTGTTTCAGCCACAGCCGTTCGACAGGTGTGTGTGATACAACTTACTGTTCAACATATAAAAGGTAAAGTTAACGGTAGTCCCGTAGCAGACTTTGCTGTGGGAGAATGAAGTGTTAGAGATTTCACTATACTAGTTCCAGCATCGAGAGGTGGGGTGACCAATTCCCTTCCTCGTTGCCGTTTTCTTCCCTAACTCAAGAGGAAAGTCAGATACCCATTTACAGCTGGATAGACTGGGGCGTGTCGATTCGTCTTTGATTCGAGAGATCAGCGCTCTCATCACTCTGTCAATTGGGCGGTCATATTTATTCCATTTATTATTTGAACTTACTTTAAATTTTATCTTCTTATATAGGGGTCGACCTAGACGACGGTGGACCCAGGACATCACAGAGAGTCTGAACTTGTCTTTGGCTGATGCAGGTCGACTTGCCCAGAATCGTGATGCGTTCAGAGCAGCTGTAATGGAGACAACGTTCTGGAAAGAATACGTCACATGATGATGATATATATATATATATATATATATATATATATATATATATATATATATATATATATATAAATATATATGTGTATATATATATATATATATATATAATAATAATAATAAATTCTTTAAGCACCAAACACGGCGCATAAGGCAGAAACCAGTGCTCTCCAGGTTGTTCGTTGTGACGCCACTCCTCTTAACTCTTGCACATTATTTAGGCCCAACGTTCTTCCTTCTCTTATTATTGTTCTTCTGAGTGTTTCTTTTGGTCTTCCTTTTTTCCTCTTACCCTCAGGAACCCAAGTGAGCGCCTGTAGTGGTATTCTGTTGTTTTGCATTCGTAGGACATGACCGATATATGACCATCGTCTTTTCCTTATATAGTCGGAGACATATTTTCTGCCTAGAGTCTTCTCTTATTTGTCGTCGATTAGTCTTGAATTCTTTCCAACTGATGTTCATGAGTTTTCTAAGACATTTGTTCTCGAATGTATTCAGCTTGTTCTCCAATGATTTTGTTATTTTCCAACTCTCACAGCCGTATGTTAACACTGAGATAACATTTGAATTAAACAGACGAAGCTTGGTATGTATATTCAATGATCGTAATTTCCAAATGTTAGATAATCTATTGAAGGCGCTAGCTGCCAAAGCAATTCTAGTATGGATTTCTCTTGTTGTGTCACCATCCTGAGTCATTTTACTGCCTAAATAATTGAAACTTTCAACTTTCTGTAGTTTTTCCCCGTTCAAGATGATATCAAAGGTCTCGTTAGAAAAGTTCATAGCTTTAGTTTTAGAGGCATTTATTTGGAGACCTATTTTAACCGAGAGATGACACAAATTATTTATTGCTTCTTGGGATTGTCTTGGTGTTGAACTTAAGAATGCTACATCATCTGCGAAATCCAGGTCCCCAGGAATTTTCCATTTGTCCATTTTATACCTAATTGTTCATTGTGGGTATAGTTTCTCATAACCCAATCAATAGCTATTCCAAAAAGTAGTGGTGACATAATACAGCCTTGTTTCACCCCTGTTTCTACTGTAAACCATTCTGTATTCCCTTTATTTGTTCTAACACAACATCTTGCATTGTCATATAGTGCTTTGATTATATTCACATATTTTGTTGGAAAACCATAGATTGTAAGTATCTTCCACAATGATGGGCGGTGTAGACTATCAAAGGCTTTTTGAAAATCGACGAAGGTGATAATAAGTGGCGATTGCCTTTCCACTGATTCTTCTATAATTGTTCTTAGTGTGAATATTTGATCAATACATGATCGTTTCGGCCTGAAACCCCTTGTTCTTCTCTGATCTTTTCGTCAGCATGCAATTTAAGTCTTTCTAACATCATGCAACATAATAATTTTCCAGGTACTGATAATAGAGATATACCACGCCAGTTATTACAGTCTGATAGATCACCTTTTTTCGGTAACTTTACAATAATACTGTCTTTCCATTGTTGTGGTGGTTGTTCTTCTCTCCATACTTCATTTATAATATCTAAAATTCTCAAGAGGTTGTTGTCATTAATTGCTTTAATCATTTCCCCTGAAATTTCGTCAACTCCAGCAGCTTTAAAATTTTTTAATCTTTTAACGGCTTGTTTGATCTCGTCCAGCGTGAATTCATCGCAAGTTATTGGCAAGGTGGTGATGGGTGTTTCATTATTAAAATCAGGTGTTACTGTTGGTGGTGGTCTGTTTAGCACCTCCATGAAGTGCTCAGCCCATCTCTTCATTTGTTCTTTTTCTGTTGGTATTGAATTCCCTAATTTACCTTTAACAGGTGTTTCCATAGCAGTAGGCTGGTGACATAGTTGTTTTGTAATTTGATAAAGGCACCTACTATTACCAGTTCTTGCAGCATTTTCAGCTTCTACGGCCAGTTCATTGATGAAATGTCTTTTATCTCTTCGAGTTTTTGTCTTCACTTCTTTATTTAACAAGTTATAAGTTAGTTTGCAAGATTCAACTGCATTATGTGTACTTGCCGCTAGTAGTTTAAGTTTTGCTGTTTTCCTTTCTTGTATTTTATCCCAAGTATCTTCTCTCATCCATTTTTTCTTTTTATGTACTAGGTATATATGTATATATATATAGCAGTGCTGTTTTTGCAAGCAATGACATTGGATAATTTTTCAAAACAATTGTAGGAGTTCGACAGGGTTATATTCTGTCCCCAGTGCTTTTTAATATATATCTAGAACATATTATGCAGAAGACTCTCTACTACTATAAAACAACCATATCGATTAGAGATCGACCTCTTTGCAATCTACGTTTTGCTAATGATATCGATCTTATAGCTGGAACAGACACAGAACTTCAAGACCTTACCTCTAGACTGGAGAAAGTAACAAGAACGTATGGGATGGAAATTGATATATGTCACGGAGTGTTCGATGGTTTCGTCTAGATTATTTTAAAATTCCTTACTTTTCTGTTCCTTCATATTTTGTCTGTTTTCTCTACGAAATATGTGCACCTACGGTCTGTTCTTTAGCTGTTTTTCAAGTCTTCACTAATAGTTCTGCCATACGATCCTAATGCTATCTTATCCTACAAAGGCACTAAAAGATATTTCTTTAGGGACGTCAGTACAATTCATTCGCTTGTGAGAAACCACAGAGGTTCCCAGAGGATTATATTTCCGTGTCCAGTGGTCAACTGAAGACCGCCACGATAAATCTTCCGGCATGGCTGAACGAGAGACTGCAAATAATTAACTTGGCGTGGGAATCAGAAATGTTTTAACTTCATGCGAACAAATGCTGAGTTTTAAAATCACTTGTTGATAACCGTTGGAAGAGAACGCACGCTTATAGAAGAGAAGCCTCAAGCTACCTCATATCTACAGTATATGTGCTTTGAGAGTAAACGCTACTCAAATTCTATTTTCTTAAGCTGCGGATAATAGTCCTGAGCGGTAAGCAAACTCTCAGTATTCGCTTAATTAGCTAACTAATATCAAGATAGATTTAAGAACAGTGTCAGAAGTGCAAAGACACATCCTGGCGCCGACATAAATTCAGATCACAATCCAGTCATCATCAAAGTAAATATAAAGCTGAAAAGAGCAGGAAACAGAAGACAGGAGGAACCACAGATAGAAATATCAGCGCTGAAACAACCAGATATAAAACAGAAATATTTAATCGACGTCAAAAATAAATATCAACAGTTATTGACAGAAAGCATGGAGCAGTATAGAAGAGAAAACCCAGAAAAAAAGTAACCGCAAACTGGGAATGCTTAAAAACAAGCATACAATCAGCAAATGCAAATCTACCTAAAAAGGAGTCTAAGAAAAATCAAATTTGGATGACAGATGACATCTTGAATAAAATGGCAGAAAGAAAGCAAGCAAAAAACACTCCAGAATATAAAACAATTGACATTGACATACGTACTATGTGTAGACAAGCAAAAGAACGGTGGATAGAAACAAAATACAAGGAAATAGAAGACTTGGAAGCAAAGCACATGACAAGAGATATGCATGAAGAAATAAAGAAATTCTCAAATAGGTCGCGGTTTGCACAAGGAGGAAGCTGTATCAAGAACAAAAATGGTGTAATATTACTTGATGAGAAAGACATATCAAACAGATGGGCAGAATACGTAAAAGAACTATTCGAGGACAACAGAGGTAAAAAACCATCACCAGATTCTAATGAAGGCCCAAACATTCTCAGATCAGAAGTAGAGAATGCCATACATATGATACAAAAAGGAAAATCAGCAGGCATGGATAACATAAAAATTGAAATGATAGAAGCTCTGGAGAGCTTTGGTATAGATACAATCACAGATCTATGCAACGATATATACAATACAGGATATATACCACATGACATGAAGACATCAGTTTTTATAACATTGCCCAAAAAACCAAATGCAACAGAATGTTCAGACTTCAGAACAATCAGCCTGATGAGTCATGCAATTAAGATACTGCTCAAAATCATACAGGAAAGAATAAAAAGTAAGGTAGACAGCGAAATCCAAGAAGAACAGTTTGGTTTTAGACGGAACAGTGGAACAAGAGAGGCAATATTTTGCCTAAGAATATTAGCAGAAAAATATACAGAGGTCCAAAAAAAGTATGTACATGTGCTTCATTGACTATAAGAAGGCTTTTGACAGAGTCCATCATGAGAAAATAATTGAATGCCTCGAAGACATAGGTATTGATGAAAAAGATATAAGAATACTCAGTAACCTTTATTGGGAGCAAACTGCCACAGTAAGATCCGGAAGAAATTATTCATCATACATAGACATAAAAAGAGGAGTCAGACAAGTTTTTGTGCTGTCCCCCTGCCTATTTAATTTATACACCGAAAAAATTTTCAAACAGATACAGGAAATACCAGGACTGAACATCAGTGGAAGGTCAATAAACAACCTTAGATATGCAGATGATACCGTGTTGTTAGCTGAAAGCGAACAGGAGTTACAAGAACTAGTGAAGCAAGTGAACAGTATAAGTCATGAATATGGACTCGACATTAATATTGAGAAAACAAAAACTATGTTAATTAGCAAAACAGACGATAAACCCACATTAAAGATAAGCGTAAATGGGAAAATCCTGGAACAAGTCAAGAGCTACGTATATCTTGGTCATATAATAACAGAAGATGGCAGATGTGAAACAGAAATCAAGAAGAGGATAGGAAACTACATTCAACAACATGAAACATATACTGACGTCTAAACAGTTATCTCACAAATTAAAATTGAGAATCATAAAGTGTTATATATATTCTGCATTTCTGTATGGTGCGGAAACATGGACGATGAATAAGCATTTGGAAGAAAGAATTGAGGCTCTTGAAATATGGATATATAGAAGAATGGGGCGTATCTCATGGAAAGAGATGAAAACAAATAAGGAGGTCCTAGAAAATCTAGGTATGAAAAGAGAACTAATGAGGGAGATCAAAGTTCGGCAGCTAAAATACTTTGGCCACATAAAAAGGCATAACACCTTGCAGAAGACCATAACAGAAGGGAGAGTTGAAAGCAAACGTGCAAGGGGAAGACAGCACTATAAGTAGGAAGATAACATCAAGAGATGGACAGGAAAGAGTCTATCAGAGTGCACCACCAAGACAAGAGACAGAAGACGTTGGAGATCCATTACAGCCAACCTTCGTTGTGGAGATGGCAACTGATGATGATGAATATCAAGGGATTAGTTAATTGATGTAAAGTGTGAAATACTTAATATTGTGGTTTTATTTCTTTACATTAGATTGATAGCTATTTTGCATTTATGTATTATGAATGTTATTGATGCATTATAATGATGTAAGTACTGGCTGATATCTGAAAGTACTACATTCTAATGATTTTGGGAATGTGATGAAGAAAGCTGTTGTGAACGAGAGAGGGACCCATATTGTTCAATGGACGAGTGAATGAAATATCATTCCTCCAATGCAGTCACGCATGGACGCACACGGCCAGGCGTCTGCTTGTAACAAAGATTGACCTGACTGACCTGACGAGTGTGAGACTACTGCTAGACAGGAATTTGTAAACAAATGGACAGTCGCCTTTAAGGAAAAGACTGGCGTTACGGTTCAGGTAAATATATTATTAGGCACCATTCTGAGACGAAATTTCCAGAGTGGCTATAGTTAATATATCTGTATAAAACAGAAGATTGATTACCTGTATTATCTTCCACAGCGCAGTTTGCAGAATCCTAGCCAGTTTCTGGATTTTGATTGCTGTAAATTGTTGCGAGTAAACAGCCTAGTTGCTTGTGACGTAGAGATATGAAAATTGAAGTCCCTGAATTGATGGATGATAAAGGATAAGTAGCCTCGAATAGCTTTGCAGCCCCTGGATTTGTGTGAAACACAATAGTCAACGTGGATTCCACGCGGGCTCATCAGCATGCACAATAGCAACGTGGAATTCTACAACGTGGGCTAATTAATATGATAAATAGTTTTCATGCGTGCATCCAGGACATCGCTTTGTCTTAAAGGGGAGGTTAAGCCACGCCTTCTGCCTTACCTTAGATCGATCTAAATCAACTACCTCCTTCACCTTTCTTTCTTCCTGACTAGTAGGGCGTTGACAAAGTCCAACGAGGAAAGCGGTTAACGATCAAAAAGGCAGTGGTGGTCCCAGAACGGACGAAGCAGTTTCACGCCGTCGTTTAACACCTCAGCGTGAACCAGAGAATCGCTCGCAGAATGAGACGAACGGGGAATAGTCTAGCGGTAAGATAGTTGGGTAATAGAGCGGGGACTGGCGGCGCAGAATCAGAAAAGTTCCCTGAGGTCAAAAAAGTTGTGAACTTTCGCGTGTCCCCCTGATCCTTCAATTCTTTAATTATATATTGAGACCACTGAAGAATGCGTTTATCATTTGCGCCAGAGAGTTCGAAGAAAGTACTAGCTATATAGAACAAGATTTCCTGTGCATATTTTCTATATCGGAGTCTAAAATTCATTCTGTTTGGCCAGTGGTAATATATTAATTTCAAGTGATCAGTGGTGTAGTTCTTTCATTTTATTTCACTGGATTTTGTGTTAATTTAAACCTATTAAATAAACCCATCTCAAAAGTTTCCAGTTGTAAATAAAATGATATATCTATACGTTATTTCCCAATATAATAGATGCTTAAATTAATTTTAGGAGCCGTTAAGGGATTTATAACAAACTAATACAGTTTAGTTCTGTATATACGTGTGTTTTTTAACTATTAGACTCGCGGAGTTTTTCTTAAATATATATAATTGAATTCGCTAGTGTTTAAAAATAGTCTTAACTGTAAACTTAGCGCGCGTCAGAATATGATTAGTATTGAGTGTATGATTTCATGTTTTCTATTTTTTCACATAGGATGATCATATACCTTTGCGTCCCAGCAATTATAGAGTCCTCCACACTCGGTTCTTCTATTATCCAGAATTTGATGAACCTTTTAAATATAATCTTCTTGTGGCGGCCCTGTGTGGTCTCGCTCTCTAAAGTTACATGAGATCAAAGCAACCCAAGAACATTTAAAACTCATAAAGCAATAAATTATGTAAATTAACTGGAGAAGAACAATTGCCAGAAGCGATATATATATATATATATATATATATATATATATATATATATATATATATATATATATATATATATATATATATATATATATATATATATATATATATATAATTTTTACTGCTCTACTGTGGAAAAGAGTATATTCTTGTACACAGACAGTCCTGTTGTTTTCCACTGGATTTAAACCCCCCGAAGAAAACATAACTCACTGTTCAGTCTTTGTCATCACGCTATATAAGTTGCCCACCACCAGCGGTGAAATCCAGGAGACCACTACCTTCTCATAACTATACCAGTGACAGTGCCATCCCATAGAAACTTTTAGATAATAATCGAAAAGTAACACTAATGCTTCACCTTCCAACGATTACGGGAAAATTTGCTAAACGCCAAATCCGCTAGTCTGGGGCTGGAAAACGAAGGAAAAGACTCATACATTGTGTTGAGTGTTTACTTGCCTGTGTGTGTTATTCTATGGAATGCCAGATTAAACGATCGGTAAGTGAGAATGTGTGTGTGACTGATGTGATGGCCATTGCTAGCGTGCATGAATGAGTGAGATATATTAGCGTCACGTGACCGATAATCTATTTTACCATCTTGTCCATAATTTGATTATTTTTTAAATGTCCTGGTTGTCCTCGTCATTTTGTATTCTTCTTTCTTTCATTTTTCACCTTCGAAAACCCCACCCGAGGTTTGGTTACGTTCCGGCCTGTAGCGGTCAGCGAACGATAGTGTTACGTCAACACGCACCTGGTCCGGCCGAACAGGGGAATTTCTCTGGTCGCTTTAAAGCCTTTGATCACGAGCGAAAGGGTCCCTGTGTTTGGCTTCCAGAACGCTGCTTCGGATCATAATATTATGCATCCTGGAAACAGGGGGAGACAAACCCGCGGTCAGTCTTTGGGTTTTTGCCCCTAGACAAGATAGAGCATAATGTTATGCATTTCTCTACCTGGGGAACTTTCGCACGATTTCTGTTGTCTTACTCTAGATTACGTCTTTCGCCGATACATCTGTAGGGATACGCAGGCCAGGTGTCCGGGGGGAGCGTCCTTTGTGATCTATAAGAGTAGACTGGTTTTAATAGACAAAGACATTCGTAAATATTCCTGGCCCGTAGATGACCATCATGAGATAAGGCAAACTTTAACACAATACTAGAATGTGTTTGCCTATGTTCTAGTCATTTTCGGGTTTCAGGGGATACCGAATTGCTAGTCTAGTCTCCAGTCAGACGAAGAATGTCACCGTCTCTTCGTCTAGAGGGATTCTGAGGATATCTAGCCCCACGAGTGTCACACCCCGTTCCTGAATCAAAACCCCTTTTGCCAACGCCAAGTTAAGCTCACGCAGTGCAACGGAGCCAACGCTAAATCTGGAATCACCAAATGCAGTAGTAGTTCTCTACTCGCCTCTTGGATTACCAGCCAGAGCATTGCGGCTTCCAGAATTTCAAAACCGCCCAGCATGCCTATAGCAGAATTCCATATCACCCGCCTTTTTTGTGCCTAAACGGGGCACTCAGCCAAGCCACAGTCAACCAGCCAAAACCGGATTTAAATCCAATTCTAGCGCCGGATAAGCACGCCTTGGGATCAATTGTCCTCAAGTGACTTCGTCCCATGGTTTATTTCTGGGTCTATGTAGAACTTCGCACGTATGAGCAGCCATCTATGGACAGAGTTCCAGCCCCACTCGCGCCAGTAGGGGGGGAGTCACCAACGATAGCGCCTATACAGTGATTTTATTCAGGTTAATTCCATCACCGATGGAGGATATATACGAAAAAACCACTTACTGGAGCTTTTCCCTTGGTCCCCGAAAGCGGACAGGCTGTCGCTAAGTTCATTCAGTTGGTCTGCAGGAGATAAACAGCGTCCCCCAGCCCACCTCGCGCCAGTAGGGGGAGTCACCAATAATAGTACCAACAAGGACAGTTTTGTAGGCATAGTCCCTCACGAAGGATCTACAAGTAACACACTGTCCGGACTATTTCATCTGGTCCCCGAAAACGGACGGACTGCCACGCAGTTTATTCATTTTGATAAACAGAAAGTAAATAGAGTCTTCCAGCCCACCTCGCGCCAGTAGGGAGGAATCACCAATGATAGTGCCTATACAGTGATTTTATTCAGGTTAATTCCATCACCGATGGAGGATATATACGAAAAAACCACTTACTGGAGCTATTTCATATGGTCCCGAAAACGGACGGGCTGACACTCAGTTATTTCATCTCTCTGTGTTCTACAGGTTTTATGAATGGTGATCTGTGTGTGTGGTTGTTGGTGTATATGATTATTGATGACTACTGATGATTATTTGATTATTGATGTAATTTATGCTGTGTATGATGATATGCATTATTTTCATGCTTTTCTTCTTTAATAAATTTTACACATTTATTAATGCGCTGTTCCCGACCCTTTTCATCCATAATTAACTTGTTTAGCTCTTTTCTATAATCTCTATGTTTGATAAGAGAAAAGAGAGAGAGCAGGAGGTGCTTAGACAGACATAAGTGAGTTGAGGCTTGGAGAGAGAGATCATTTTGGTAAATCTTCTTCCAGGTTGTCTCAAGTCCATCTCCTATTTACACCTTATCTAAAGTGTAATCTATAACTCTGTCAGTCCACTATCCCTTGTCGATTTCACTACAGTTGTCCAACTCGACAAATACTCTACACTCTAACTCAACCACGACAATTAGCAAAACTTATAATTCTCTTTACTTGGTAAATATCCTTATACTGTATTCCTTGTATTGTTCTCTTTAAGTGGGATTGCTTACCTTTGCTTATTTCCCCTCCCTTAATCTGCTTAGTCAAGGGATAACTTGGAGAATACTAGGAATCTGTTCCTACACCCCATACTAAATATGGTAAACCCCCTATCAGAATAAATTAATCTATTTTTGGGTTAAATTATCTCTTTATAATAACCACTTGTCTTTGGACTGGGTTGTTTTTTGTCTGTACAAGCGGGAAGGGCATATTGGGATACTACTCCTCAACCCCCACCCCCCTTGTGATTTGTATTTTTTCTGTAACTATGATCTTTGACTGTACCATGCTAAATGTTGTGATTTTGGTTTAATGATAATAAACACCATAAACCTTAAATTACTGTGTTGGCTGACCCATTAACCATATCTGTTATATGTAGTTTGTATTCACGTTTGTGTGTTTGAAGCACCAAATTGGTGTGTGTACATGAGTGTTGAGTAACTGGCAAAAATTGTTTAGCCAGGAGAGGTTAAGGAGTCTACAGATAAATAAAATTGTCGTAAGATAGGCAAATCGGAGAAATTACCCAATTTCAGAGACTGTCCTTACTCTTTCCAGCACCCTTGTGAATCAACTATCTATTTCTTAACCCTTACTATCATAGAGCCTTCACCATCATTCTTCACTCGAATGGGACCACTATTTCTAAGACCTATCTCAAATAAAATTACGACATTGCTCTATGCTACAAAGAGAACTAGTGTTTACGTCTCAAACCCTCTAGCGGTGATCACAAGTCAGCAACCCTGAGCAGTCTACAGCATATAAGCATTCAACACCTCGTCAGCACCTGAACATCATAACTCAACTTCATAACCAGGTTAACAAAAAGTCTAGTCATCTCTTGGACTGTAGCCCCACTGAATCAAATTATCCAGTTGGTAATCCCTACCTACTGGGACGCACAGGAGAAGTCCAAGCAGATAAGTCTACTTAAAACCCAGGCCAAAGTCAGAATTAATTTTTCCAAGAAATAGCCATAGGAATAAACTTTCGTCAGTGAGGAAAATAGCCTCTTATTCTTATCTGAATCAAAGACACTGACAGTATTCTGAATCCTTGAATAAGTAATATCATAACTGTCTTTTTTTTAACTTTCCTAGTATTTCTTTACAAAGTACATGTCAACATTGATTTTATTTTCCACTGTAATTAAAGTAATTATGTACATTCTGTAACTCACCATCATTCTGAGTTTGACTTAGTAGATTGTATGTTCTGTTCAGAAAAACATACTCAACCCTCCTTGTATTACTTGTTACTACTAGTTCTTCTTTAAAAAAGATTGAGTAAGAAAGAGTTAGTCGTCGCCAGAAAAATACAAGAGTTGGTAGTCTAAAAGGTGAGAGAATCACTGACACCAACCTGTGCCCGTCTGTTAACTCTTTCCCTCAACACTAGCTCACCTCTGTAAAAACTAGTGTCTAAAGGTCTATCTGCTTTCTACACATCTTCCTTACTTATATCATCTAAATAATCTCTGCAACAATATAGAAAAAAGCAAGATATTGGTGACTAGCCATAAGAAACATGTTCCGACTAACATTACGTTAAATGAGCAAAAGTTAGAAGAAGTGAACATATTTAAATATCTGGGGTCCACTATATGTAGTGATGGAAGGTCAAGTAAAGAAATCAAGTCAAGACTTGACCTAAGACGCGTCAACAGTGAGGAATGCAGTTAGCGACCCATAGCTAGACTGCTTGCGTCAGGGTCGGCGAACCAGAGCTGACCAAGACCCTACTCCACCTCCAAGTGGTGGTCCTGGAAACAGGCTGCATCTCTGCAGTCTGGCTGAGTGAGTAGCGATCGAAGAGGGAAGGCTAACCCGGTCCCACTGTTTAAAGGCCTCGGGTTTCCCTTCCTTATGTGTTATATATGTTTATACAATACCAAAACCTATGTGTTGCGGGTCGCACTAATGACCCGTCATCGAAGCATCATTTTTTAATGATGTCTAGATGGCAGGGAGGATAGTGTGATTCGCTTGCATAGCTAGGCGGGGTTGTCCCACGGAAGGTTCTGGGTTCGAGTCCTGGGTAAGGCACTCACATCTGTTGTTTTTCTGTTGTCTAGTTTTCTACTTTCTTATTTTTTACGAGTGCCTGAAAACATACCTTTATGTTTGTCTAATATTTATTTACTGTTTTATATAACACCCACGCCGCCTAAGTTGCACACCGTGCGTTACGCACTTTTTTGTCTGGCGCGATTTACTATTTTGAGTGAAACCGACCGACGTAAGATAGACATTTATAACACATAAGGAAGGGAAACCCGAGGCCTGTAAACAGTAAATAAATATTAGACAAACATAAAGGTATGTTTTCAGGCACTCGTAAGTTCTACTTCTTTATTTCTTACGAGTGCCTGAAAACATACCTTTATGTTTGTCTAATATTTATTTACGACGTAAGATAGATACATCGGTAATTATGTTCGTTGGGATGGGATATATATATATATATATATATATATATATATATATATATATATATATATATATATATATATATATATATATATATATATATATATATATATATATATATATATATATATTAATCTGTTACGTATTTATATAAAAAATTCCTGTAAATAATTAACATTGAAAGTTTTCTGTAATATTACCCGCTTGGTTAACCAACCGCGTAAAGCTGAAACCGCGTAAGATAAGTTCGCGTAAGATGCGATCGAACTGTATACATAAAAGCCTACCCTCGAAGGCACATTAGTTAAGGTGACCAGACGTCCCGGTTTTTCCGGGACAGTCCCGGTTTTCGACCATTTTTGATAATTTGTCCCGACTTTTTTTCGATGCAATCCGGGACGCCAATTTGTCCCGGTTTTGGACGAATTTGCCAATTTGGCATACATCTCACAGATTTAAAAAACAATTTATTATTCCGTGGCTGACTTGAGGGAATTTTTAATTATTAGTGAACTGGCGCCGGAACAGCACAAGAGGTTGTCAGGACCGCGAATTAGTTTTGTAGTTCCAATGTGATATTCGCAGTTATTTGAAATTTTAGGTAGTGGTAAAGTACCAAGATTTTGCGTACGGTATACGTTTATTTAATTTAAACGGTGAACTATTTGTGCATATTTTGTTATTGTTGTAAGAAAATGGTACCAAAGCGTAAATGCAGTTTCAATGAAGATTTACAAAAGGAATATCCGTTTATTAAAAAGAGTACATCAAACTTCAGTGTACGATGCAATATATGTGCCTCCGGGTTTTCGATAAGCCATAATGGACGTGGTGATATTAAGAACCACATAAGCAGTGAGAAAAATAAGAGAGCCGTCGTTACAGCTGCATCAAGCTCGTCGTTAACCACTTTCTTCAGAGCTGATAAAATTGGTGACCAAGAAGAGCAATTAGCTGCTATAGAAGGCGCCTTTGCATACCATACAGTGCTACACAATCATACTTTCAGGTCTATGGATTGCACATCAAAATTACTTCAGGTTACTTTAGAGCCAAAATTTGCATGTGCACGTACGAAAACAGAAGCCATTATTCGAAATGTCTTGGCACCTTATATTCTAAATGAGTTAAGGTGTGACCTAGAAAAGTCTACATTTATTTCTGTACCCGGTACTGACAGATGCATCCAACCACAAAGAATTCAAGATTTTTCCTTTGCTTGTCAGATACTTTGATCACAGTAATGGAGTGAAAATTAAAATATTAGAGTTAAAGTCATTGCCAGGTGAAACATCTGATATTGTAAGTAGTTTTCTTAATGACTGCATAACTGAAAATGGTTTAGACAGGAAAGTAGTTGGATTATGCGCAGACAACACAAATTCCAATTTTGGAGGTGCTGAAAGGAAAGAACAATGTTTTCAAAAAACTGCAAGAAAACCTTGGACATGGTCTTATAGGAGTTGGGTGTGCAGGTCATATTTTCCACAACACTGTTCGAACAGCTGCAGATGTACTGCCTGTTGATGTTGAGCTGATTATTGCTAAAATTTATCTACTCTTCAAATCATACACAGTACGAGTATAAAGACTCAAGGAGTTTTGCCAGTTTGTGGAAACAGACTTCCAGATGATCTTAGGTTATGCTCAGACTAGGTGGCTTGCTCTGCTGCCTGCTGTTGAAAGGGTTCTTCAGATGTTCCTGCCTCCAAAATCATATTTTCAATCTCAAAACAGATGCCCAGTTTTTATACAGACATTCTTTGAAAATCCTCTATCTGAGGCATGGCTTGTATTTGTTCACAGTCAGGCCTCTCCATTCCACGAAGCAGTGCAAAAAATAGAGGGACAGACGGTCACTGTGTTTGAAGTCATTGACAGCTTCAACAGGTTGAAAACTATTTTGAAGTCCAAACTGGAAGACTGTTTCTTGCCATCAAGACAAGCTAATCCTTGAAAAGCTGGAAATGGAAGGACTTCCAAAGGAGGATGTGAAAAAGTTTCATGCTAGCGTTTCTTCGTTCTATGAAACAGCTTTCAATTATTTGAATAAATGGGCTGCAAAAAAGTTTCAAGACCTAGAATCCTACGGCTGGGTAACGCTGAACAGAATACCAATTAGGGCAGATATTGAGATATCATCATCACTAGTGATTCAAACATTACCTTCAGCCCACTTTACAGAAACTGAAATTTATGACGAATATGTTTATATGAAGCAGTTTGTTACTTCTCGGAAAATTAGTGAATGGAGTGCCAAAAAAACATTGCCACCACAACGTTGGATTGAAATGGTTTCCCACTTCAAAAACAATAATGTGACATTTTCAAATATTTTGAAGTTGGCAGAGTTTTTTTTTCTGTCTACCTGGAACAAATGCTGCCCCAGAAAGAGTGTTTTCTTTGATGAACAGCTTATGGGCAAGTGATAAAACACAGCTAGGTGTTGAAACTTTGAAAGCTATGTTGACAACCAAAGTGAACTGTGAGGAAACATGTGTCGAGTTTTTTAAGATGCTGCTTGCAAAGAAGGACCTATTGATAAAAATCCACTCATCTGAAAAGTACAGTAACTCAGCTTCACCTTAAGTAAGGATTATTGATGTTTTTCTCTCTTATTAGTTTAAGTAGTTAAACTTATACAGTAAAATGTATGTTATTCAATGTTATTCAAATGTATATATAAAATGTAAATTATTTTAAATTGACATCAACTTGATTTTTCCAGGACATGTCCCGACTTTTGACCTTTTCTTTACCCTTTTGTCCCGATTTTTTGCATGGAAATAGGTCAAATCTACTATTTTGTCCCGGATTAGGGTTTTGAAAATATGGTCACCTTAACATTAGTGGGCCTTCCGTTATAATTAATGAATAGACTGCTTTAGGAAACTTACTTCAGAAGGATTTTATTGTGGATCAGGATCGACGACATTGCACTGCGGGCAAACCATTGTTGCTTAGTCTCCCTCAGAAAATGTCGAAGGATATGAATGTTAATTGTTCCTGTTGCCGGGTGCATCCTCTTATACGTCTATACCTGCTGGTCTTACGTCTGATTCCAAATTTCAGCAGTCTTAGCCTTGATGATTCATCGATTGCAGTGTCATTCTTTAATAGGCGATCATTAATTGCCCTCAGTATGTCTCCCTCATCCATATCCAGTGCACCTTCTGTGGGTGCTCTTGAAGCTAGTCTGTCAGTTCTTTCATTGCCGCGTACCCCTGCATGACCAGGACAGTAGATTCACACCAGCTCCTGAAGATTCGAGGTTTCTATGGAGGTTTTCCAGTCATACCGGAGCCATCCACTTTGGACCTTCGGAAGCAACGACTGTGAGTCTGATACAATAACTGCCCTTTTTAATGAAGTTTCAAACAACCACCTTAAGCCTGCAGGAGGATGTCTCACCAGCAGTATCTGCAAATTAGGGTGCCCATCTGTCCTCTTTTCCCAAGATTTACCCCTTTTTTTTCCTTTACGATTGAGCGTCCGGGCGGCTTTTTTTCAAAAGTGGAATTTGTCTGGCTTTCCCCGCGAAGTGGAACATGACTTCTATGATGTCTGTCTTACACAGGTATATTCTTTAAGGAGTATTTTTCAAGTAAATACTGAACGAATAGCAAAGGAATGTACTTCACTTGTTGAAGTTCTAAACTGTATTAAATCTGTGATAGACATTCTTAAGCAGAGTTTGTGTTATTGAAGATTAAAGATATACTTGCTGAAAAAAAACAAAAAAAAAACAAAAAAACAAAGGGACGGACTTGATAGTTTGTGTGACGAGTTTCACAAAGATAATCAATGCCAGTAGAAAAGTTATTTAGAATACTTAGAGATATGGATAAAATCATTTGAAAATTTCACATGATTTTCATGTAGTACCAACATGGGAAGATGTACAAGTTTCTGTGCAATATTTAGTAGATACAGAGGTCGCTTTTGAGGATACTGAGTGCTTTGATGAACTTAAAAGACTGATATTGACTAAAAGTAACATTACTGATGAAGGATTCACGCAGTTGCTGGCTCATGAGAAACGAACCAAATTTTTAAAACATTCAGTAAATGTTGAATTTCATTCTGAACTTCTAATAATTGCATATTTCTGTGCGGTGCCTGGTCACAGGCAAACGTGAGCAGGCTTTTTTCATTGATTGAAAGTGAATGGACAAAAGACAGAAAAAGTGTCGATATTAATTTCATCAAACAAATATTGCTTCTGCAATATAATTTTAACGAAGTGTCTTGTCAATCTCATGATTTTTAAAAAGAATTGCTTGACTGCGAGTTATTATATTTGCTCTCAACGGGTCCGCACTTTTCTTTCTTTCTTTCTTCGTTATTTTTCTGCTAAGATATTTGAGTATTGTCGAATTGCTTGACACTCTCTGTAGGTGATAATATATCACATTTGCTTGACGCTACCCAGATTTGCTGAGATAATTACTCGCAGTTGCGAGGGAGCGGCACAGCTTGGCTAAGATTAGCACAAGATCTCGTGTACGCGGCGGAGACTTATGACATAAGCGTTTCCTGTTCTTCTTGTTATGACAAGAGTACTTTCTGATAAAGTAATGATGATTACATTTTGAACACGCTGTTGTATGAGTTTACCGATCTGTCTGTAAGTTTGTACACAAGGGCATCGGACATCTTATTACCATATATGGGAGAGTTGACCTGTGCCTTACGTTCAAGATTATCCGATGTCGGAATATTTTGAAATTACCCTATAACCCACCTGCTTGAATATGATTGGAGTTTTTTAATAGCTCATAACAAACGAAGGCGTGGGAAGGCAGGGAATATAGTCTGACCATTTTCTCAAGCTATTTCACTTGAGACATCGCTCGCCAAGACACCAGACTGCTACAGTGAAGAATTAGAATTCAGAATTCCTTCTTAAAATACCGGACACCTTTTATTGGAGTATTCATCAGGACTTACAATATAGCCCAGAAAATCTTTAACATTTTCAATAAGGAAACCGGGAATGGGGAAACTGAAGGACCACACACGGAGTCAGAGAGGGATATTTATTAAATGAACGACACTCCAGACGCATGTAAGAGGCCGATTCAAGTCTCTTTTATTCATTTGAGCAAAAAGTCTGTAGAGTCAGGATTGGCGTAAGTTGTGATTTACATTTCATATTTTATTACTAACATGTGAACTAACACATATATATATATATATATATATATATATATATATATATATATATATATATATATATATATATATATATATATATATATATATATATATATATATACTTACTTACTTAGTCGTTCCCTTTCTACCGTGAGGTGTAGAGGTTTGGAAGAGAGAGCGCCAGACTATCCTATCGGCTGTCTTCCTCCTGGCCTGGTTCCATTCTAGTCCTCGATCCTTCAAAGATTGTCTAATGTTGTCCTCCCAGCGGACTCTGGGTCGTCCTCTGGGTCTGGATCCTTGGCTCTTTGTTTCCCATGCTTGTCGTGGTATCCGATCTTCTCCCATTCTGCAGACATGGCCAAACCATCTTAATTGGGACTGTTCTACTTGGGTCTGCAGGGGGTAGGATTTAAGGCCTTGACGTATCGTCTGGTTGCGTACCATGTCTCTTCTTGTTACTTCAACCACCTCCTCAGATACCTCATTTCTGAGGTTTGGATCTGGCTTTTATGGGTTGTAGTCATTGCCCATGACTCGCATCCGTATGTCAAGACTGGGACATAGGTGGAGCGGTATACAGCCATCTTCGTTTTCTTACCAACCTTTCTCTTGCTGAGGAATCCTCGATTTATGGCCTGAAAAAGTCTCCCAGCTGCTGCTTTTCGAGTGGCCAACTCTTCTTTGATGCCTCCCTTTCGGTCTATAATAGCTCCGAGGTATTTAAAGTGGTCGACCTGCTCCAGGACCTGTTCTCCCAGCTTAATCTGATGTTTTCTTTCTTCTCGTGATATCACCATGGATTTTGTTTTAGAGCTGCTTATGACCATCCCTCTCTTCTCCAGCTCTTCCTTCCAGACTTGCAGGTTGGACTGGAGATGTGCCTCTGATTTAGCAATCAGGGCAACATCGTCAGCAAATGCCAGCTCCGAAATATAGACCTGTCTCATCTTCCAGTACCCCACTGAAAACTTTCTTGTTCTCTCCTTACATGCCTTGATGACATCGTCCATAAGGAGTATGAAGAGGTAAGGTGATAGGATATCACCTTGTCTTACACCAGTGGTGGTCCTGAACTCTTCCGACTTATGGTTTGCTGTCCTCACATAATTTCTGCAAGACTTGTAGAAGCTCTGTATAGCATGAATCAGAGGTGCTGGAATATTCTTCCTTGCCAAACAGTCCTAAAGTTTGCTCCAGGGGACCCTGTCAAACGCCTTTTCCAGATCTATGAAACAAAGATGCATCTCACTCTTATACTCAAGGGCCTTTTCACTCAGCTGTCTGAGTGGGAAGATTAGGTCTTGAGTACTTCGGTTTGCTCGGAATCCGCACTGGACCTCATCCAATTGTGGCTCAGCTAGGCGTCGGAGTCTCTGCTCTAGGATTCTAGAGTAGATTTTACCAGGGACACTGAGAAGGGATATGCCTCTATGGTTTCCACACTGTTGATTGTCACCCTTTTTGAAAATTGGTGTTATGATGGCAATCTCCCAATCCTTTGGTATGGTCTTGTTGTACCACGCTGCCTGTAAAACCCTTAAGAGTAATAGGTCGCCTGATGCTCCCATGAACTTAACCATTTTTGGTGTTATACCATCATGCCCTGCTGCTTTGCCCATCTTGATTTTCTTCAGTGCTGCCTTCAGTTCTTCCATCTTTATGTCATCTTCACCATCATTGGTTTTCTCTTCTGTGCTAGTGTTTATCATTTCTGATGCTTCACCATGCTCACCATCCAGGAGTTCTGAGAAATATTCTTTCCATCTTCCCATTACTTCCTTCGGGGCAGTAAGCAATTTGCCTTGCTTGTCCTTTATAAATTTGAGAGGGCATTGTTTTTCCTTCCTCATGTTCTTTAGGGTCTTATAGAACAATTTCTGGTATTCTTGTGCATCTTTTTCTAGCTTTTCTCCAAATTCTTCCCAGGACTTCTGTTTTGCTGCTAGCACTTTGTTCTTTGCTTCTGTTCTGAGTGTCACATATTCTCTATATTTTTTCCATTTGTCCTGTTGTGTTTTTAGCTCCTAAGTATTGTTTCCATGCCATTTTCTTCTCTCTTATTTTCTCTTTGACTTCCTCTGTCCACCAAGGTGTCCTCTTTCTCTTGTTCCCAAGTCGGACTTCACCGCATGCTTCTGCAGCAGCTGTCTTTATGATATCCTTGAATTTAATCCAGAGGGTTTCCAAGTCATCAGGTCGTTCTTCTGTGTTGCTCACCGCTGCAGCAATAAGCTCCTGATATCTGGTCTTAATTTCTGGCTCTCTCAGCTTGTAGGTCCTAATGCTCATTTCTCCTGCTCGTTTACTTGGTTTCTTGCGTGATGTTGGGCAGTTCCTAGGCTGATCAACTCTTTCAGTTGTTCTTTTGATTGTTAGCAGGTAGTGATCACTTCCAATCTCTGGCCCCCTCCAGACTCTAGCATCTCGGACATATTTGAATGAGCTTCTCCGAACAATGACATAGTCGATCACTGACTTCTCATTCTTTGTTGGTTCACATCTAGTGTATGCATGTATGCGCTTATGGGGGAACTTTGTGTTTGTAATGATCAGATTCTGCTCACAGAATCTAAGGAGTCGCTTTCCATTGTCATTGAGAGTATCTTCTCCATATCTTCCGATAACTCCACCCCATCTAGCATGGTCATTTCCAACGCTGGCATTAAAATCTCCGAGCATGATAACTTCATCTAGGCAGTCATCCACTGTTCTTTGAAGCAGCTCGAAGAATTCCTCCTTGACCTCTGCTCTCTCATCCTCATTTGGCCCATACACTATGACCAGGTTGACTATGGTTTCTCCTTCTTTTAGTTTAACAACCATAATGTGCTCTGAGACAAAGTTCCATCCCTTGATACTATCTTTTTGATTTTGGGCCACAATGCAACCCACGCCCCCCTTTAGCTCTTTCAGACATGGGTACACCACTGTAGAGCAGCGGGTTGCCATCGAGATCCATGACTCCTTGTCCTTTTTTCTTTGTTTCCGTTATAGCCAGGATTTCTAGTTTTGCTTTCCTCATCTCTTCCACCAGCTCCTCTTCCTTCCCATTTATACTTCTTGTGTTCCAAGTTCCATAAGTCGTAGTCCGTTCCAGTTCGTCGCCTTTAGAATCAGTCCAGTTTTCTCTCTTGTGTTGCTAGTAATCGTGATTTAAAGCAAACAGGTGATTGGCCTGTTGTGCCTTTGCATGGTGGAGGGGCTGCCTCCTTACGGCCTCCATGCAGGCCGCCCTCCTCCTTTTTCATCCGGGCTTGGGACATACTGTACATATATATGTATATATTACGAAGTGAATTTTAATATTTGAAACTCGCTAGTGGATGTCACAGTCATTTGAGGCTGGCAACCTCAGCGTATAGAATGATTATTCATGAACCACCACTGCACGGGCTGGTGATTGCTTTATTGCTAGTTTCGTAAAGAGAACTAACAGTATAAAGTAGTTCCAGGTTCCTTATGGAGCAGGGAGGGAAAGATGAAAGAAATGATGTACATTCTAAATATAATACTTACATTTTCAAAGCAGTGTAAATGTCCATATAAACATATTCACTTTAAAATTAATGTAAGTTTTCAAGCTTTAAACCAGTGTAAATGTCTATGTGAAAATATTCATTTTTAAGTAATGGAAGTTTCAAACTTTTCAATCAGTGTAAAACATAAATGAAAACATATTCAATTTATATTGTGAACACTTTTCAATCTTCTTCTTCTTCCTCGTTCGTCCTGAAAAGGACGTTGGTTGCATTGTGTCTGTTTACAGCGAAGCTGCGATATTAGCGCCTTTCGGCCGACACATCCGACTTCAGCACGGCATTTTTGGGGACCGGGTTTGCCTTCCCACTTCGATCCCTACTCTCTCAGCCAGACTGCAGTGATGCAGCCTGTTTCCAGGACCACCACTTGGAGGTGGAGTAGGGTCTTGGTCTGCTCTGGTTCGCTGACACTGACGCAGGCATTCAAGCTATGGGTCGCTTACTGAATTCATCTCTCTTGATGTGTCTTCGGTCCCACTTTTCACTCAGTGGAGATGTGTATGTAAACAGACTCTATCTATATTATTAACCTTTTCATTTAAATATAAAGTAACTATGAAAGCTATTCTATTTAAATGTAAAGGAAGTTTTATCCCGAGGGATTAAATTTAATTCTCATCAAGGGTAAAGTCTGAGTAATTGGGATGGTGGTAAGGGAAGATAGGAACCCATAACTATGGGGTGGAAAACGCCATACTCAGAAGAGCGTTTCGTTCTATTCTTTTACCATAGTTATTGGTGGTACCAGCAGAAAGTACTATCTCTGGAACAAGAAGAGAACCGTGGCCTAAGCTTTAAGACGAAGGACCCACGTGGTAGACTCTCCTTGACATTTCTGGGACACGAGCTACCCTCGACAACCTTGATCAGGGACGAGCGTGAGCAGTGTGAAAAGAACCAACACATTAGAAGGAGCAGAACTGTCATTGGCAGCTAAGTTCAAATATATGCTGCCACTTGAACTTCTTGTAACATCTCACATTCCATAAAAACTGTGATTATAACTTGTTTTTATTCATAACTATTCAAATTATTTTCCAACTGTTAAAAACCTAAAGTGATTATTAAATTTTGTTATTTGTAATGTTATAAATTTAACTTCGATTTAATCATTTTAAAGTTACTGCATGTTTGTCTGTCAAATTATTACATACACTCTAAACAGAGCTATACCAGAATAATAGAATTCCACTGAGTAAATCAGGGGTGGGGGCTTAAACGAGCTGAAATTAATAAGTGCTTAAATCCTTCACAAAAGCGTCGGCAGAATTACAGAGTTAACATATTCAGCCAAAGCAGTATTGTTCTCGCTTATTCTAAATATCTTGTGAAGACTCCCTTTGTAATAGAAGTGTCATCACCCTTCTATCTACATGTCTGCCAAGAGTGATCTTGTACGAAGGTAGATACTTTTGAAGTCCATACTAGATACTCTTGATGTAAAGGGCAATTTTTACTATCTTGCAATATAATACATTTATATACTTATTATGTTCGCAAATATTTTTGTAATCAAAGTATTTCCTTTTTAAGTGCTTAAGGAGAAGTCATTTTTGAGTTACTTCCCTTGAAAGTAGTTCCGTCATCTTCGATCGGACTCCGCGGACGAGTCTAGGCCTACTGCGATTTATTCTTTGGCTGGGTAGGAATAAATTGTTCTTGCTTCAGTATATCTATGGCCTGAATTTATACGTAGTGTTTGTATGAGTAGGACGAGTCTGTCTTATATATGGATATCTTTACATTTCTAAGTCGAACTATGTTGGTTGTCGCTAGAAAAGGTCAAAGGCTATGCAGCGGAAGTATCGCTAGCAAGGGGTGTGATTCATGGCTGTCATCCTGTCTGGATGTAGAATTTTGTGGTAGCCGGCCTATCGCCGAAAAAGTGATCTATAAGTCAATGGGGAAAAGTGATAGTCATTTAGACATGTTGTATGTACTTTACCCCAGTGTTTATTCTCTTTTGCCAAGGAATGGCAAAGTTATATTTCGCATAGAAAGGTAAAACCACAATTTATTATGAACTTGGGCTTCGCCATCGTTGTCGATAAACAGATGCACAGTGGTACTTTTGAAAAGAATATTTATTCAAAGGAAGACGACATTCCTATGTATCAGCACTAGATTATATGATATTATTCAATTACTTCTATGATAGAAGTCATGAAGAAATGAGGACATTTAACGAATGACCAATTTTGGTCTGGGTCCTATAGTGAGTGAAACTCACGAGAGAAGAACAGCCATGTTGAAATTCATATACTTTGTATTTATCGAGTGAGAAAAAGGGATGCCTGTACTATCGCTCGATGAACCAAGAGATCACTGCTACATGTGAGAACCCATGTCTGGGATTCCTATATCTTTATGGAAAATATATATATTGAACTTTACGTGAAGGGATATTCACTAGACGAGGTTAGGTCTAGGAGCCTTCCTATATATTGGTTATGGTCTGACGTGCCCAGTCAGTAAAGCCAGATGATTTACATGATGGAACTCTGAATGCTTATTTACGAATGCTCCATTATGATATTTGCCAAGCATGAATGCTAACTTAAGATGATATTCCTGTGATCAACATTATGCTGTCTATGTCGACATTTGTTCCTGTAACCATACACGTACTGTCCAAGTGTGCGTCCCATTAAATGTTATAAAAAGACCACCGTAGTTCCAGTACTTCTTGAATTCGAACAGTGTGAGTATGAGTGATGTACTACCAACCTGTCAACTCTATCGAATCATTCTACCATTCGCGTTCTGACATTCACATACACACTCATTGTTTACACTCACATTCTTGTCGGAGCCTCATCACGTTCCAGGACAAGATGACCTGTATGACCAAAACTGTGCTGGGTTTAATGAGTTGACAATCGTTACACTTTACTACACCAGTCCCAACATCTACATTTATCAACTGGTGGACATTCACGTCATTTAACAAATAAAGCGTGATTTAACAACTAGTAGCCAGTATGAGTTAACAACTAAACAGAGTTTAACAACTGGTGTGCCAGCTTCCTGGGTCAACCTACACAGTGACCATATTGAGAAGTAAACTACTGAGACCGTTCCTTTGGGTCTGTTACGACACACAAATACATCAGCAGTACAACTCTACAGTGATGTCAGCGTGACCTGTCCTGTCGACAGTATGCAGTAACTAGGTCAGCGTTTGTTGACATTTGGTTCGTTGGACATTTGCCATACAACTGACAGTGTTACACAGCAAGCTTGGTTGAAACATAGAACATTACACATCAGGACTGGAGAATATTTGACAGTGTTTGCGAAAGGAAATGTTATTGAACTGAGAAGTCCTACATCGATTGTTATCATTCACATCAACGATGGAGCTTCTATTTCTGTGTTGAATTTAAAATAATTAGACCAGAAGTATTTGTTTAATAAAGTACCACAGTACTGTACTATTAGGCAGTGTAACTGAGCCTTCTTTACAACACATTCTTTCTGCAACACTCTATTTACATCATATTGCCATACTATTTATGCAATTATGTATTTATGTTTAAATATTTATATGTGATATTTGTTGGTATCCAGCGGGTTGTTGTTTTCGTTGGGCGGTGTCACACAACAGAGTATCCCACGTAATAGAGGGTCTGATGTGTGCGTTTCTATAGGTGCAATTTTCTTGATTGAAAATTTGCTGCGACAGCTGTTGCTATTAGTGTTAGCTGTGAAGACTGTACTCATTGTTGTTTTTGTAATATTCCTCTGTTCTTTAGTTTGTTTTGATTTGTTTGTAATTTGTTGGTCTACCCTATTCTATCTTTCAGTTCTATTCTCAATTTATATTTATATACTGTGGCGTTATTTGTATTTGTTATCCTCTTGCGGTTTATCTTTTATTGTTTTCCCATTTCATTTATTTCATTTCCGCAAATGTTTTCATGTTCTCCTGTATAACTGTTTTGTTTTGTGCCTGATCGACATACACTATTTGAAATATAGTTGATCATATAAATTGATGTACAAGAATCAACTGATAGTTAATTGCTATTACTAAAGGTACACAGTTGATGATATAAAACACTATTTCTGGTGCACTGCACTTATATTATAGAGTGAACCAGCAACTTATAGCTGTTATTATATAAGGATTTATACAAGACCTTTGTAAGGCTTGTTTCCCACAGTGATTGGGATAGTTAAGTACTATTTTCCACAGGTTACAAAGTTATCATACAAGGTCTTTGATTAAGACTAAGAAAGTGAATTTATTTACTTTTGCAAATTACTGATCTTATTAGACAAGATGTCTACTTTAGATTATTTTATCACACAAGGCAAGATTCTTGATAAGACTGGTCAGCAATTAGAAGAATGGGCAGTTGCTCAATATGACAAAGCATTGGCTGCTGAAGAAAGAAAAGCATTGATTGAAGAAAAGAAATTAGCAGCTGAGGAGAAAAAAATTAGAAGCTGAGGAAAGAAAATTACAAAGAGACTATGAACAAAAGAAATTGCAGATACAGACTGATGAAAAAAGATTCCAGATGGAAATGGAAAAAGAGAAAAGAAAGGATGAAGCTGCTGCAGAAGAGAGAAAATTACAAGCTGAAGCTCAAGAAAAAAAAGCAATAAGAGAACATGAACACCAAAAAGAACTTTTAGCATTTGAGTTAGAAAAGTTAAAGTTAACAAACATAAGTGATGGTAATCAAGCATCTGGTGGTAATGGTAAACCCTTTACTTACAAGGTCAAGGTACCAGCGTTCAACCCTTCCAGTGATGACATAACATTCTGGCTAAATAGATTTGAACGCTCGTGTCGAGCCCATAATGTGGACAAATCACAATATGCTAACCAGTTATCAGAAAATCTGAAAGGTGATTCTCTGACTAGTTTAAGTTTGGTTGAAGAGGCTGACAAAGATAACTATGATGTTATTAGGGCAGCCTTATTAAAGAAGTATCAGTTGTCTGAAGAGGGTTATCGGAAGTTGTTTAAGACAATGGTGCCTGAGGCAGGTGTAGAATTCTCAGAATTCATTGCAAGGACACGTCTTACATTTGATCGTTGGATTGAGCTATCCAAAACAGAAAAGACTTATGAAGCCCTTATGGACTTGATACTCAGAGACAAGATTATGTCAAGTATAAATAAACCTTTCCTCGAATTCTTACATGAGCGTAAACCTAAGTCTCTAAAAGAAATGGAACAGTATTGTACCCAATACGTCACTGCACATCCGGACGTAGCTATTAGCAACAATAAGGTTAAAGAAGGTATGCCAGTTGCTTCTGCAACACCATACAACCCTAATCACTCTCACAAATTCCAAGGACCTCAAAATAAGTTTAATAAAAAAGGTAACTATTACAGTTATCAGAACCAAGGTAACCAATCATTTCAGGGTTCTTCTTCGAATACCTGGAGAAGAGCTGACAGCCCTCGATTCAGGGGTGGTCATAATTACAGGAACTTTCGCAAAGGAAGTCATTCTAGAAACTATCCAAGTTTTCCTTCATGGAGACAACAAGATCATAATTACAGAGATACTCATTATAATGAATATGATGATAGTAACCAAAGGAGCTATGATTCAAACCCGAGTAGAGGTTATAATAGTGGAAACAATGATAAGTACAGAGGCAATAATAACAGAGGTAGAGCACAATTCAAAAAACATAAAGCTCATTACCAGGCGAACTCTGCACAGCAAGAGTCCCACGAAGCCTATAAACAAAATAAAGATAATGATGACTCTAATAATATGGCATGTGCCGCTTTTGATTTTGGGAGAGCATCTCAGTGCCCCCAATGCAAAACATTATTTGAGCCAACCACAGTGTCTACTTTAAGCTGTGGGCATCCTCTTCCCGCTCTTCCTGCGTCAATCGCGCATGATGGGAGAGGTTCTCTTGTCTTACACAAAGGTTTAGTAAATGACAATCCAGTCTCAGTACTTTTTGATTCTGGATGCACAACTATTGGGGTTAGGCAGTCACTCATAGATCCTTCTCATTCTACAGGCAAAGTAGTCAAATGCGTAACATTTGGCGGCACCATAGAGAAATACTCTACCGCTATCATTAGGATTGCTACTCCTTTCTTCACAGGAGATGTACACGCATGTCTTTTGCCGAATCCGATCGCTGATCTTATCATCGGTCGCATTCACGGAGTCAAAGAATGCACTCCGGAGCAAATTTCCGTTTGGGAAAATCAAAATATGCAATCTGCTAATGCGGTAGTCACTAGAGCTCAAGCTCTCAATATGCCTGAAACTTCATCTGTTGAAGATAATGAAGTGCATAACCAAGATGATCCCTTGGTAATTTCTCGTGACTCGTTTATAAAACAACAAGAAGAAGATCCGACTCTTAAGAAATTCTTCACTCTTGTAACGAAAGGTGATCCGAATAAAGATTCAAATTGTAAATCTTGGATTACAATGAAGAATGGCGTACTTGTACGTATGGTGCAAGACTCCACTAAGTCAAGTCATTCTCAGATTCTTGTACCCAAGAATTTGAGAGTTAAGATCTTACAACATGCACACGACTCTCAGTGTGCTGGTCACATGGGTTTTTTCCCGTACAAAGTCAAGAGTTCTTGCGGCTTTCTTTTGGCCTTTTGTGAACAAGGACATACGGATCTATTGTCGATCCTGTAAAGTATGTCAAGAAGTCAAATCCAAAGGTCCTCGTCATGCTGCGCCTATTCAGGCTGCAGATATTCCTATTCGTCCATTCCAGAAAATGGCGATAGACATCATTGGTCCATTCAAGATCAAATCTGCTAGAGGACATCAGTTTATCTTAACGTGTGTAGACATGTGCACACGTTGGCCAGAGGCTATCCCTCTAAAGAGCATTACTACCGCTGACATTGCAGATGCTCTTTGGCTTATATTTTTCTCGGCTGGGATTCCCCGGAGAAATATTATCAGATCATGGCACCCAACTGATATCGGATACCATGTCTCAAGTAATGTCTACTCTACAGATAGAGAGATCTTTGAGTAGCATCTATCATCCTATGTCCAATGGGATGGTCGAGCGACTAAATAGAACACTTAAGAACTTATTAGGGAAGATAACTGAGGATCATCCTCAAGATTGGGATAGGGTTTTACCCGCGGCCCTCTTCGCGTACAGAGAGGTCCCCAATGAACATACAGGGTTTTCTCCCTTTGAACTTGTCTTTGGCGCGCGACCGCGCGGCCCAATGTCTTTGCTGCATGATCTTATAACAGCTGACAATATTGACGATGACACAAAATCTTCTTACGAGTATGTCATCGCGCTGAGACAGAAGATTATCGAAGCATGCAAATTGGCAACGTCCTCTTCTGAATTTGCTAAGCAGAAGGCAAGACAATTTGCTAATAAGAAGAGAACTTTACGACAACTTTGTCCTGGTGACAAAGCATTTGTTTTGCTACCTTGTCGTGAAAATAGACTCCTTATTAGTTGGAAAGGTCCGTACGATATAATATCGAAAATTTCAGATGTTGACTACATCGTCGATATCAACGGGAAGCATAAAACCTTCCACATCAATATGCTTACGGAGTTCCATGAACGTCCTGACTATCTACAGCCTATTTTCCAGGCAACGGACGATTCTCATGTCAAACATGGTCATTACTCATCACTGTCTGTAATACAGGATGAGGAAACAAGTTTTTCGGATGTTAATCTTCCGCTTCCAATGATCCCACTTCATTCTAGTGAATCATGGAAAGACGTTACTGTTTCTCCTGATTTGTCTCTAGGAGAACGGCGACAAGTTTCGTCTATGTTACAAACATTTCAGGATGTCCTCACTGACATCCCTGGACAAACTCATGTCATTGAGCATGACATTGTTCTAACTGAACATACTCCAATTAGGGTTAGACCTTATCCTATCCCTATACATTTCCAAACACAGGTTGAAAAGGAGTTGGATGAAATGATAGATTTACAAATAATCGAACCATCCACTTCTGCATATTCTTCGCCGATGGTTATTGTTCGAAAAAAAGACAATAACATACGTCTTTGCGTTGACTATCGCAAATTGAATCAAGTTACGAAGTTCGATGCTGAACCTATGCCTTTACTAGAAGAGCTACTTACTCGTCTTTCTAAATCGCATTTTTTCACTAAACTTGATTTGTCTAAAGGATATTGGCAAGTTCCATTATCCGAACGCGCCAAACCTCTTACCGCTTTCTCTACTCCCAGAGGCCTTTTCCAATGGAATTTTATGCCTTTCGGCCTTATGAACGCACCAGCTACATTTGTACGCATGATGCGTCGAATCCTATCGTATCGGTCAGATGTCATTGCTTATCTAGACGACATCTGTCTTTTCAGCGATACTTGGGAAGATCACTATTCAGGGTTAGTTGAATTATTATCAACTCTGCGTGAGTATAACCTGACAGCAAAACCATCTAAAGCTTGTATTGGCTTTAGCGAAATTGCTTTCTTAGGCCATCGAGTAGGTCACGGTTTCTTGAAGACAGAAGACCATAATATCACTAAGATACTTAACATCTCTATCCCTAGGACTAAAAAGCAAGTGCGAAGTCTTTTAGGTCTCATACAATTTTATGGACGTTTCATTCCGAATCTGTCCTCTATCATGGCACCTCTCTCTACACTATTAAAGAAAGGGTCGCCTAACATGGTTCACTGGTCTCATGAATGCCAATCTTCACTAGAGAAGATCAAAACTATGTTTTCATCACCACCTATTTTAGTGTTACCTACAACAGATAAGACATTTGTTCTTCGTAGTGACGCTTCATCCACTGGGATTGGAGCGGCACTAATGCAAGAGTACTCTGGAACTCTGCATCCTGTAATGTATATATCCAGAAAACTTAATGCTGCAGAAAGGAATTACTCGGTTTTAGACCGTGAATTATTGGCAATGGTTTGGTCAATTCTCAAACTCCAAAGATTCCTTCTGGGCGCGCATTTCGTAGTGGAAACTGACCAAAAAGCTCTTACGGCTATCCAAAGTAAGAACTTGAAGAGCTCGAGATCAACTCGATACGCAATCGCTCTTCAACCTTTTCATTTCTCGGTACGAGCTATCCGTGGTTCAGAAAATGTGATGGCGGACATTCTGTCCAGATGCCCACATGATGCCACTTAACTGTTAAATATTGGATCTTTTTAATATGTATAACTTTACAACAGTTATTTTTTGTTTCTTTACTAAGATACACATTTGTAATTTAATAATAGAATGATGGTATCGCTACTTAGCGGTTTATTGATGTTTATTCACCGCTGTTCTTTGATGATTGTTTCTTCATAAATCATAAATTTAAGATTATAGTGTGAATTTTTGGTATGCATTGTATAATTACCAGAATTGTATTATACGTACATCACACCTTCCTGGAAACATTTATTCGTAGAGAAACAATTTCTCTCAGATTTTGAGATATATATTCTCACCGGTCATATTAGGAATTATAGTTATTCCTGATATTTTCATCTGCGCAGTATTCTTGCGTTGTGAGCCTATTCTACGTTGCTCCTAGATGTATTTAAAAAAAAAAAAAAAAATTTTATTTTTTTTTCCCGTAAGACTGTAAAGGGCAATTTTTACTATCTTGCAATATAATACATTTATATACTTATTATGTTCGCAAATATTTTGTAATCAAAGTATTTCCTTTTTAAGTGCTTAAGGAGAAGTCATTTTTGAGTTACTTCCCTTGAAAGTAGTTCCGTCATCTTCGATCGGACTCCGCGGACGAGTCTAGGCCTACTGCGATTTATTCTTTGGCTGGGTAGGAATAGATTGTTCTTGCTTCAGTATATCTATGGCCTGAATTTATACGTAGTGTTTGTATGAGTAGGACGAGTCTGTCTTATATATGGATATCTTTACATTTCTAAGTCGAACTATGTTGGTTGTCGCTAGAAAAGGTCAAAGGCTATGCAGCGGAAGTATCGCTAGCAAGGGGTGTGATTCATGGCTGTCATCCTGTCTGGATGTAGAATTTTGTGGTAGCCGGCCTATCGCCGAAAAAGTGATCTATAAGTCAATGGGGAAAAGTGATAGTCATTTAGACATGTTGTATGTACTTTACCCCAGTGTTTATTCTCTTTTGCCAAGGAATGGCAAAGTTATATTTCGCATAGAAAGGTAAAACCACAATTTATTATGAACTTGGGCTTCGCCATCGTTGTCGATAAACAGATGCACAGTGGTACTTTTGAAAAGAATATTTATTCAAAGGAAGACGACATTCCTATGTATCAGCACTAGATTATATGATATTATTCAATTACTTCTATGATAGAAGTCATGTAGAAATGAGGACATTTAACGAATGACCAATTTTGGTCTGGGTCCTATAGTGAGTGAAACTCACGAGAGAAGAACAGCCATGTTGAAATTCATATACTTTGTATTTATCGAGTGAGAAAAAGGGATGCCTGTACTATCGCTCGATGAACCAAGAGATCACTGCTACATGTGAGAACCCATGTCTGGGATTCCTATATCTTTATGGAAAATATATATATTGAACTTTACGTGAAGGGATATTCACTAGACGAGGTTAGGTCTAGGAGCCTTCCTATATATTGGTTATGGTCTGACGTGCCCAGTCAGTAAAGCCAGATGATTTACATGATGGAACTCTGAATGCTTATTTACGAATGCTCCATTATGATATTTGCCAAGCATGAATGCTAACTTAAGATGATATTCCTGTGATCAACATTATGCTGTCTATGTCGACATTTGTTCCTGTAACCATACACGTACTGTCCAAGTGTGCGTCCCATTAAATGTTATAAAAAGACCACCGTAGTTCCAGTACTTCTTGAATTCGAACAGTGTGAGTATGAGTGATGTACTACCAACCTGTCAACTCTATCGAATCATTCTACCATTCGCGTTCTGACATTCTCATACACACTCATTGTTTACACTCACATTCTTGTCGGAGCCTCATCACGTTCCAGGACAAGATGACCTGTATGACCAAAACTGTGCTGGGTTTAATGAGTTGACAGTCGTTACACTTTACTACACCAGTCCCAACATCTACATTTATCAACTGGTGGACATTCACGTCATTTAACAAATAAAGCGTGATTTAACAACTAGTAGCCAGTATGAGTTAACAACTAAACAGAGTTTAACACTTGAGTTTTGGCCACTGTTGGACCACTACTGCAAAGCAGGGGAGGCAATACCGTTACAACGAAGATAACGTCAGCACACAAAATAATAATAATAATCATGATCATCATCATAATTTTATCAATACTGTTTAATATGTGGAAAGTTAATTTTTTATGTTAAAATTATTTTTAAAAATACATCTTAAAGGATATTTTATATACTATTTTGTCCTAATCTATATACAATGTGCTCTAGTCATCACAATCATGCATTAAGAGATTGAAATTAATAAGTCCTCTGTTTTGTTTTGTATCAACCTCTTATTGATGCCAAAAAGTCAGAAAAAATGTCCTCTGTGAAAAGCGAAATGGTCGCCCTACTGCAAATACAACTATCGGAACTAGCATGGGCAATTTACTGCAAACGCTTATTCTCAAATACTGACTCTTGACCTTGTTACCGACACCTACTCGTGGCCACATGTCTCCAGAGCTCGTCGCAAGTCTAACTTTGCACGTGCGTGTTAACGTGTCATCGCAAATCAGACGGACAAGTAGGTGACCTTTACCCCCACGAGCACGCAAGCTCACCTTCGCTATTAGACCCATTGCACGTCAGACAGATTTGTGAGGGGACAGTATTCTGCGTGTCATTTCTAACGAGTGCGACGAAGCTGAAGTTAAAACAAGGGAAAAGTCAGGAGGCTGCAGGAAATACTTAGCGTGTCTCGCCAAAACACTGCTCATTCGCAATGACCGTAACGTAAATCATAAAATTAATGGCACCACCGAATGTTCACAAAGACCAAAAAAACTAACCTCCGCTTCCCAACTAAATGATCACAGAACATGGTTTCTCAAACTTTTAAGAAACGGAGGTGCCCTTTTTTCACTGACTGCCAATATTACGACCAGTTATAACACATATATGATAAAGTAGACCCAAAAGACAACACTGTCCACTAACTGCTCATATAAGAATATCTGTATTCCCTTGTGGACCCTTCTTTTTCGTGCACTCAGACGTCTACCTGAATATTTTCAAAGAAAGCAGTGGTCAGCCTTAGGCCATTTGCATCTCTATATATATATATTTTTTTTTTCAAAATGGTACTAGTGATGGTCATATGTGCTTTCTCTGTTACTCATATGTTTGTCATCTTGAAACAGATTTTATCAGTGCCACATTTATACTCATCGGTAGTTCCTATCTTTAGCTTGTTGAATAGATGATATCTCAATCTGTTGTGTGACCCGTGCGGAGTCTGAAGATTATCACTTGGGTCAGAGTATCATGAAGGTTATCACTTGGGTCCCAAGTATCGTGGATTTAGAAGCACTGCCACGGAGAGTGGCATGAGACACACTAACTACAGGCATACCTCGCTTTATTACGCTTCGCAGATATTGCGTTTATTTTCTCCAAATTATTCATGTTCATTTATTAGAACGTGCCTTCTTCTTCCGATAGATTTTGGCTCTCCACCAGCAAAAAGATTACGATTCGCTGAAGGCTCAGATGATGACGATTAGCATTTTTCTTTTAAGCAATAAAGTATTTTTAATTTTACAGTACATTGTTTTATTTTAGACCTAGTGCTATTGCGCACTTAACAGACACAGTGTAAACACGATTTTAGGCTTTTACATGTACTTTGAAGCCAAAAGAATGGGTGTGCCCCGCTTTATTGCGATATTCGCTTTATTGCGGTGGTTTGGAACCGAACCCGCAATATCTCCGCGGTATGCCTTGCAACAGTTAATCACCGAACTTACACAAGCATTTGCATAACAGAATATAAAACTAAGCCCCTGCTGGATAGTTCCCGGGGGGGGGGGGGGGGGGCTGTGTAGAAACAAAGAAAGAATATGACTACTGCTCCATCAGTCGTACAAAGTGACTTGTATGGGTTTGTGCATGGAGCTGGCAACACCATCATTGTACAACAAAGTGACTTGTATGGGTTTGTGGATGGAGCTGGCAACACCATCATTGTACATCAAAGTGACTTGTATGGGTTTGTGCATGGAGCTGGCAACACCATCATTGTACAACAAAGTGACATGTATGGGTTTGTGCATGGAGCTGGCAACATCATCATTGTACAACAAAGTGACATGTATGGGTTTGTGCATGGAGCTGGCAACACCATCATTGTACAACAAAGTAACTTGTATGGGTTTGTGCATGGAGCTGGCAACACCATCATTGTACAACAAAGTGACTTGTATGGGTTTGTGCATGGAGCTGGCAACACCATCATTGTACAACAAAGTGACTTGTATGGGTTTGTGCATGGAGCTGGCAACACCATCATTGTACAACAAAGTGACTTGTATGGGTTTGTGCATGGAGCTGGCAACACCATCATTGTACAACAAAGTGACATGTATGGGTTTGTGCGTGGAGCTGGCAACACCATCATTGTACAACAAAGTGACACGTATGGGTTTGTGCGTGGAGCTGGCAACACCATCATTGTACAACAAAGTGACATGTATGGGTTTGTGCGTAGAGCTGCACTAGCTGTCGTTGTGGTTACATTCAATGTAGGAAGCGCAAAGACAAAGTGAAAATGATGATGATTTATTGGTGGATGATGATGATTTATTGATGGTTGATGATGATTTATTAGTGGATGATGATGATGATGATTTATTGGTGGATAATGATGATGATTTATTGGTGGATTATGATGATGATGATTTATTGGTGGATGATGATGATTTATTGGTGGACGATTATAATGATTTATTGGTGGATGATGATGATGATTTATTGGTGGATGATGATGAATTATTGGTGGATGATAATGATGAACTTTGGTGGATGATAATGACGATTTATTGGTGGATGATGATGATTTATTGTGGATGATGATTTTTATAATTATTTGGTGGATGAAGATGATGATGATTTTTTGGTGGATGATGATGATTTATTGGTGGATGATGATGATGATTTTTTGGGTGGATGATGATGATGATTTTTTGGGGGATAATGATGATGATGATGATTTATTGGTGGATGATGATGATGATTGTTATTTATTGGTGGATGATGATGATTTATTGGTGGATTATGATGATAATGATTTATTGGTGGATGAGGATGAGGATGATTTATTGGTGGATGAAGATGATTATGATTTATTGGTGGATGATGATTTTTTGGTGGATGATGATGAAATATATTGGTGGATGGTGATGATTTATTGGTGGATGATGATGATGATTTATTGGTGGATGATGATGATGATTTATTGGTGGATGATGATGATTTATTGGTGGATGATGATCATTTATTGGTGGATGACTATGATGATGATTTTTAGGGTGGATGATTATGATTTTTTGGCGGATGATGATGATGATGATTTATTTGGTGGATGATGATGATAGTGATATTTTGGTGAATGATGATGATTATGATTTATTGGTGGATGATGGTGGTGATTTATTGGTGGATTATGATGATGATTTATTGATGGATTATGATGATGATGATTTATTGGTGGATGATGATTTATTTGTGGATGATGATGATTTATTGGTGGATGATGATTTTTTTGTGAATGATGATGATTTATTGTTGGATGATGATGATTTATTGCTGGATTATAGTGATGATTTATTGGTGGATGATGATGATTTGTTAGTGGATGATGATGATGATTTATTGGTGGATTATAATGATGATGATTTATTGGTGGATTATGATGATGATTTATTGGTGGTGATAATGATGATGATTTAATGGTGGATGATGACGGTGATGATTTATTGGTAGATTATGATGATGATTTGTTGGTGGATGATGATGATGATGATTTATTGGTGGATGATGATGATTATTTATTGGTGGATTATGATGATGATGATTTATTGGTGGATTATGATGATGATTTATTATTGGTTGATGATGATGATGATTTATTGGTGGATGATGATGATTTATTGGTGGATGATGATGATTTATTGGTGGACGATAATGATGATTTATTAATTGATGATGATGATGATGATGATGATGATTTATTGGTGAATGATGAAGATGATTTATTGGTGGATAATGATAATGATTTATTGGTGGACGATGATAATGATTTATTGGTGAATGATGATGATTTTTGGTGAATGATGATGGTTTATTAGTGGATGATGATGATGATTTATTTGGGGATGATGATGATTTATTGGTGGATGATGATGATGATTTATTGGTGAATGATGATGATTTATTGGTGGATGATGATGATTTATTAGGGGATGATGATGATGTTTTATTGGTGAATGATGATGATGATGATTTATTGGTGGATAATGATGATGATTTATTGGTGCATGATTATGATGATTTATTGGGGAATGATGATGATGTTCTTTTGGTGGATGATGATGATTTATTGGTGGATGATGATGATGATGATGATTTATTGGTGGATTATGATCTATTGGTAGATGATGATTTATTAGTGGATGATGATGATTTATTGGTTGAAGATGATGATGATTTATTGGTGGACGATAATGATGTTTTATTAGTGGATCATGATGATTTATTGGTGGATGATGATGATTTATTGGTAGATAATGATGATGATTTATTGGTGGATGATGATCATGATTTATTGATGAATGATGATGATGCTTTATTGGTGAATGATGATAATGATTTATTGGTGGATGATGATGATGATATAAAATTAATAACAGAACAAGGGAAGGCAAAAGAAACAACCAAAGTTGTGGCTTACACTTCATAAATACTTCCCTTTCTTTTGCCGTTATGATTTTGTAATTGTTTCTCTGGCATCAGTTAATATTTCTTTCATTTAGAAAAGGGGACATTTGCATCTTACAGATACTCGTTGATCATAGACCAGAAAAAAACAAAAAGATTATAAACAGTAACAGCGATATGAGGTAAATCCTAAGATAAAATAGCCAAAAAAAAAAGGGGGTAAAACATTTAAAGCAAGCAAGATTTACAAAGAGAAATAACAGTGTATGAGTAAGATAGCTGAGAAGCAAAATAAACAGCTCATAGACATACACAATATAGCATGTTTACAGCATTCCTTATATTATATTCATATTTGTTCTTGAATGTGCTTGCAATTATTTTGTTTTGTTTTGTTAATGCATACGAGACATTGAGTCGCTGGTAACGTATTCAAATATGTTGTGTACATATCCTCATGTCTAATCATTGGGAAAAGGGTTGTGCGAAAAATGATACAGAATTATAGAAAGCAATGTAGAGGCTTTATAATAAGTTGTAAATATTGCTTTTTTACATTTAAGTAAGTGATTATTAATGTTAGGTAGCAGAAAGTGTTACGATCTCTTTGATAACGATTGATTATAACAAGGTTTGTTTGTGTGTTTTTTTTCCACAACTCCTATAGGGGTTTTAGTGTGCCGATGGTCAAGAAAATATGAGCCTAACACCGTATTACCAATATGCCTCAATGGGGATGTAACGGGATCCTTTACCTTTTTTCCTACCTATAATGGTTTCTTCCAGCCGAAGAGGTCAGTGTGGCGCAGGCCAAACTAAGAGAATACAGGCTCTCTCCAATTCTAAATTAATATGAAACAAATATAAAGGTATGTTATAAGGCACTCGTAGGAAATAAAGAAGTAGAACACTAGACAACAGAAAAACAACAGACATGAGTGGCTTACCCAGGATTTGAACCCTGGACCTTCCGTGCGACAACACCGCCTAGCTATGCAAGCGAATCACACTGTCCTCCCTGCCATCTACGCATCCCCAAAAAAGGATGTTTCAATGACAGGTCATTAGTGCGAACCTCTATACATAACACCGGAAGTTTACCATGGGCAGTTCAGCCTATTGTGGTGAAGTGGGATGTTATAAATATTTATAGGGGACTTAGTGTACTGACTGAGATCAGCTGTGAAGGTATCTATATCTAATAAGAGTAGTGTATTATAGATAACCTTACTTGCTGCCACATATATATATATATCTCAGTCAGAATTATTCTGGAATAGTGTGATGACTACGTTGTATGTCTAGGGTATGTGTATGATGAAGTGTAAGTCAAAACAACAACAGACAGATAAACAATTTAATTTATTCCACCACACTTGACAACACTGTGACACTCACATACATAAAACACTCTACAAGGATCTCTTAAAGGAGTCACTGATAACTTTTCAAATAACAATATGTATTCATTGCTGTCATGAATGTATATGTGTCCTGATTCAAATACAAAGGGAACCAGGAATCACAATCAATTTAATTACAAGTTATATGTACAGAATTTATCAATATGAAAATTGTAGTGACATATATTATTAAAAGTATCCTATGTGTGTCAGTTGTGTAGTAGTAATATGAGGTAATACTGGTTTTGTTTTGTTCAAGCTCTGTTGGTATTTGTCATCATGACTTCAATAGTTTGTCTTTATTGGAACTAGTATTGGAGATGTTCTCAGTTCCTGATATTAAAACAATTTACTTCCCCTCTTAAGTTTATGTTACAATGTTATTTGAAGATAGGGGTACATAATTTTGAGCTCAGCTGGCCACATCAGCTTATCTTGCGTGATGGCGGCAGGAAAAGACTCCTCTGCTCGATTTCTCCCCTGGGCTCTGGAGACCCCTCACTGATAGCTAAATGGACCAAGGAGTATGCTGTCCGACTCTGGATTCAGCAAAGCTCTGACCAGGTGCTGCTCAATACCATCAAGACCACGGTCCCTGAAAACAAGAAGGATGTACCTTCTACTTCATAACTAATTGATACTCTAGTTCTACACTGAGCACAATACATCACAAACATTGAGATCAGAGCGTTAGGCCAACTGTCAGCTTCATCTGAAATACTTTATACCAGTATTAACCTCCTTAATGGTTACTACGCCTCTGCACTTCCAGCATTATTTCTTTCTAGTCAATCATCTAGGTGTCAGTGTACTGTTTGGCCATTCCATGCCGTTTTTATTTCCTCCGACACCTTCTGTTCAGGCTGGAGCATTATAGGCTTTACATCATGTTTGCTACTGAACTACACATATATACAGGCATAAATTAACAATTCATGTTCTATTTTCATTAAAAGATACCGATGTTTCAAGCTTACCACAATTCATAGAATAAAACACAGATACGTTGAACTAGCAATGAATTCTGGCACAAATACTGGCACAAATTCCCATCTGCTTATGTTCCAGGCTTTTATTTAGCAAAAATATGAGCTGGCTTCAACGCACTGTTGCTTTATCAAGCTTATTTGAACTAGTGGTCTCGAACTAACGCTCCTAAGTGATTATATCAGCGAGTCTGGCCAATGGAGCCACGTTTCGCAATGTGTTTTTTGAAAAAAATGAACCTTTCTACGTCTCCCCTAACAACCAAGATAGTATTTATAGCCCGACCAATCGTGGTTAGGCTTTCATTTGTTGCGCTCCAATCAATTTGGAGTTGACATGGTAGGCTATTTCTGTAACGTAAATTTTTTTCAAACACGTTAAAAAAAAATCTTATGAGCAGAAATGATTTCATGCTGTCAGGCATCCCCACTATTTTATTTTGGTTATAACTTGTTAATTCCTGGACTATTTGCGTAACGTTTTACATATTCTTTGTCAGCAAGCCCTAAGGAACCCAAATATACAAATTTATAAGAGCTACGTGGCTGCGTTCAAAATATGTATTTTCTACCTCCTGTTTCGAAGATGTGCTGTCTGGGTACTGTTATGTTTTCAACCGTAAACCCATCTATTGTTATCTTTCCTAATAAGCGTTTTTTATGATTTTAAAACCTAACTCCGGGAGGTTAGTGTTTTTTCACTGTCCGTCCGAAAAAGTTAGTGCATGTTTGCCTTACACGCGTGGCATAGTAGTATAGTGCAGTATCGCGTTAGAAACTTGTTGGGGTGGCATTAATAGCGAAACGCGTGTTCAATTTTGCATGCGTTCCTGATTTTCAGCCTCCCTTCTCTCTATCCTTTAGTCCATCTGTCTTTTAGTTACGCCGTGTATAAAATGGAATGAATGAAATATTAAATTTAGGTCATTGATCAGCTTGCGTAACTCAATGTTTTTCCAAGAAATACAGCACACGTTTCATTGAAGAAAGCGGGTAATAATACAGTAGGCTTTTACTATCAACGTGAAAGCGTTACAATTTGCAGACGAAGCATAAAACAAGGGGGATTTCGAGTACTGTCATTGTGACATCACTGTTATTCTTTCCATTGCTCTTATCTTTTATTAAATTTTATTTGTTAGGCTTTATTTTACCTGATCAAATTATATATGTGGATTTTTAATATTTCACGACACCTCCCCTCTTAAAACAGACATCCCATGTCAGTCCTTTATACTATATACACATAGATAAATGTAAGTCAACTTGACTTTACTCTGCTGTGGTGCTATCATGGTTTTATGTAGTTGGGTCCATTCAGAGTAGGCACTACTCATGAAATCTGCCTAAGACTTCTACAACCAATAATATATTTCGGTTTAGTTATTGAACAGTCACAGCAAAGGTGAGTGCTGTCTTAATGCTGCTTCGCAACCCGTACTATTTCTTTCTGAGTCTGACTGTCCAGAAAATACAGGCCTCATGTACGTTATGGTACACGTTTACCTTTACCCAGTTTTGCCGTGGATTCCAGGGGTTCAGTTATGAAACAGCCAATCAAAGCCAACAGGGGTTCATTCATCCCTGTCACTAATTATTCTGCATTCTTCCTACAATATATAATATATATATATATATAAATATATATCTATTATACTATATATATATATATATTATAAGCTATATAATAATATCTATATATATATATATATCATTTATAATATATATATATAATATATATTTATATATATATATTTGTATCCGGAATATGGTTCTATATGTATTATATAAATATTCGTAGAGTTTAAAATAAAGAGTTAAAAATATTCTTATCCGTTGCCCCGTCTCACACTGGAAAAAAAAACGGTATAGCAGGAACGAAAATGACAACTTCTTCTTTGATCTTAAGGCCGCCGACCGTCAAACAGTTCAGTTGCCATCACGCCTCGTGGCGTTCTGTGTAGGGCAGCAACAAAATGCTGCTTGACTTTGCTCGTTCGGCGGTCATCCTTCACTGTGCAGTGCCCCACCAATGACATGGACAGAAATGAAAAAGCTCAGTGGGAGAGGAAAACAAAAATTGTTGATGTTCCTATGATTGATTTGTTGTTTTTAATTTTCTTATTTATCATGGGGACGGTTTTGGCGCCTTTCACCCTGGGCGCCCGAAAACTAGTGGTCCCATTAGCTCTTGCCAGGAGGCAGCACTGGCTTTACCAAACTGTTCTTAGCATGCATGAGGGATTGTCTGGTTTCATAAATTACAGCACAAGGTACAGGTAGTTCCATTGAGCATACTATCATATGGGATTGAAGTTTTGAGAGACTTCACAAGGTCTCAGCTTAAGAAGTAAGTGAACCAGTTTTTACCTTCCTGCCTTTGCTTTTCCTTCACAGGCTGCCTTCTTTTCCTGCTTTCCTTTAACTTCAAGAGCAGATCCTCTACCCATTTAAAGCTGGGTTAAACTAGAGGTGTTGTTTCCTGAGCGGTTTCTGAAGGTAGGTTTCTGATAAAGAATGAATATGTCTACAGAACCCTCAGGCAATTAAGAGGCAATTATGTGAGGTTGTTAAACTAATTACTATATAAACCACGTCTGCAAGAGCACGTGCTTGCTCTGAGCACCGGTTTCCCTGCAAGCGGTACTAAACTGCAATGGTGGCTCAATGTACGGCTCCATAAGGATCGCAAAGGCGAAAGAAACTACCAGGTTTTAACCCGAACCCATCTGGATCTAGCTCACACTACACAACTTGTTTTGAACCCGCCTGAGTTGAAACAAAATTGCCCGTTAGGCAAAGCGTTATATCCACTGTATATTCTAGTCGGATGTTATATTTTTTTTTGTGGGGGGATGAGGGGTGGAGGCGGAGAGGGAAGGTAAGCAAAATAATTGATGAGAGAGATAGCTATGGTAGACGTATTCTATCATCGTTCCCTGAGCAGGAATATAATTCATACCGGAGAAGCTTATGGTACAGTATTGTTATCATCGTGGCAAACTGCTTGTGGGAGTCGTTATGGTTTATTATTTGTTTGATAAAGGTACTTGACTGGATCACTTGTTGATTACTTTACCTCGAACATTTATCACTCAATAGTTGCACTTTACTCCTTTATGGGAGGAGCCAGGCTCGCGTCTTAAGGGAGTTACGAGTGGCCGATTCCCTCGCTAAGATCATTTCTGCTGCTTGGAATAATCTGAAAAACAGCGGTCTTCTTTGTGTGTTCCATACTGTTTTGATTTCAGATCTCCGTAAGCAATTTCAGGTGCTTGTCGTGAGACATTCAAAATACACATATATAAATTAAAAGTACATTAAAGCCTAACACATAAATTCAATAAAAGGATAGAGAAATGTTAAAGACCCGTTGCTTTCCCTAATAGCCTGTGTAATAGAACTAGTACCCATTGTGTGCTTAATTGAAACTCATGCCTTAGTTGAACAATCAAAAAACCCTTTTTTATGCTTCGTCTGCAAATTGTAACGTTTCCACGTTAATAGTAAAGCCCTATTAGCAGCCATACACGCGTTTCCACAACACAATAAAACGTGTACTGTATTTCTAAGAAAACCTTGAGCTAGGCACACTGCGTAATGACCTAAATTAATACTTCCATTAATTTCATTTTATACACTACGTTAACATAAACGGAAAGACAGATGAACTTAGGTATAGAAAGAGAGAGATGAGAGAGCGATTGTACGAAGGAACCGCAGGCAATACTACCACAGTCTCGTAAATGATATTTAATGCCACCCCCCAACAAGCGTTAAGGCCAGAAGCAATACTTTTTTTCAGATGGACAGTGATAATAGGGATAAAAAACACTACCCATACGAGAGTTTAGGTTATAAAAAACCAGAAAAATGCTTCTTGGGAAACAGGACATTATACTGGTTTACGTTTAAAAGCCTGACAGTACAGCAGACACCCTAAAGTTTGGAAGTGAGGAAGTGGTAACAAAAGTCACGACAATCTTAGAAGAAAATGCATATTTTGAACGCAGCCCCTTAGCCCCATTACACTTATATATTTGGGTTCCTTAGGACTTGCTGACAAAGAATATGTTAAGTGTTACGCAAATAGTCTAGGATTTAACAAGTTATAGCCAAAATAAAATGGTGGTGCTGTCAGACAACACCAAAATCAGAATCGCTCAGTGGCAGATTTTGAAACCACCATTGTACGGGAAATAGGTCCCCATGTTAACATCTTATTGATTGGATAGAAATTAAATGTAAAGGCTAAACACGATTAGTCGACTATTAAATACTATTTTTTGTTGTTACGGGAAACCGTAGTAGAGGCGCTTTCTTGAAAAGCTGTGTAACCATGGCACGATTGGTTAGACCCGCCAATATAGTCAATTAGAAGCGTCAGTTCAGCACCACATTTTCAAATAAACTTTCTAAAGCAACAGTGCGTTGAGATTCAGCTTATATTTTTCTAAATAAAAGCCTGAGACAGAAGCGGATCGGAATTTGTGCCATAAAACCTTTGGGTGCCATTATTCATCGCTAGTCAACGTATCTGTGTAATATTTCCATTGAATTGTGGTAAGCTTGATATGTTCGATATCTTTTAATGAAAATTGAATGTAAATTGATAATTTATGTCTGTATACTGTGTGTGGGTTCAGTAGCGATCATGAGGCCAAAGCCTAGATATTGCTAGCAACCTGAACCAAACTTGTGAACTGCCTAGCCAACATGGGAGTTAACCAAATATACCACTGACACCTACTATTGTATCCTAGGTTTTATTTACCCACCCAAACTTTTCGGATAGTGCTGGCTTCCTACGCCTACATGGAATTAACCAATTAGTACTCTGAAATACCTATGAGTTTATATTGTATAGAAGGACCATTTCGACAAGTGTTTGAAATCCTTACCTTCCCCTACGAACAAACCAAAGATAGTATTTGATACCCGACCAATCGTGTTTAGTCTTTATATTTGGTGAGCTCCAATAATTTGGTGTAAATTAGTATTTCCGTAGGAAAAAAAATTTTATAGCTGAAATGGCCTTCACCGCTGTCTGAATCAGTGTTTGTTATTTTGGTTATTGAATTGTTCATTCTAGGACTATTTGAGTAACGTTGTAAATATTCTGAATGTCAGGCAAGCCTTCTAAGGAACCCAAATATCTTGGTATTTAGTTATAGAGCTAAGTGGCTGCGTTCAAAATATGCAATTTCTTCTACCTCCTGTTTCGAAGATGTGCTGTCTGGGTACTGTAATGTTTTCAAACGTAAACCCATCTATTGTTATCTTTTCTAATTAGCGTTTTTCGTGAATTTAAAACCTTACTCTGGGAAGGTTAGTGTTTTTATCACAGTCAGTCCGTAAAAGTTAGTGCATGTGGCCTTACACGCGTGACCAGTAAGTAAGTGTGTCTACGTTACGCTTGAAGGGGTGGCATTATGTGAATCGACGCAAGCGTTCCAGATTTTCAGCCCTCCCTTCTCTCTATACCTTGTAGTCCATCTGTCTTTAGTTACGCCGTGTTATAAAATGGAATGAATGAAATATTAAAATTAGGTCATTGTTGTCCCAGCTTGCGTATCTCCACTGTTTTTCCAAAAATACCAGAGGGGGTAATAATATAGTAAAGATGCTTATATATCAGTATTGGTCAGTCCAACAAGACAAAGACCGTAATACTGTGTCCAGTATGATAGTAGACTTAGAACAGTAAGAACAGGATTAGATTAGATTAGATTAGATTAAGGACGACAGCCCAAAGAAAAAATAATTTCCAGCAGGAAGATCAAATATATATCAGATAAGAAATGAAGAGCACTGCAGTCAGGATATAATAAGCGACGGGGTTAACGAAAAGAGATAATGTGGGACAAAGAACAAGCTCTACTATCTTCGTTCTTTTGTCCCTGACGAAGACCTTATGATGATAAAGTAGGAAATTTCCGTGACCTTTGTCCTAGGACATTATCACTTGTTTGTTAACCACAACATATAAATAACACATCAGCACTTTGAATTATCGTACATCATTGCAATGAATAACAAATACCTCTCTACATAATAATGTTGTGGGTTTTAAGATAAGTCGCATTCATACTATAACAAATAACTGAGATATTATGGGAAAACAGAGAAATGTATTATTAATATAAAAAAAAAATTATATATATATATATATATATATATATATATATATATATATATATATATATATATATATATATATATATATATATATATATATATATATATATATATATATATATATTCTACCTCGTCGTAAGCCGATAAGGTCGTATGTCGAAAATCACTATAAACTATATGAACCTAAGGATATGTTAACATTTAACATATATTTTGTTATATTTGTAAAACTAACTGTAATTTTTGTTTATAGTGAATTAATACAATGTACAAATTCTAACATACAATTACTGTAACGTACAGTACTGTGCTATAATTAAAAAAATGAATAAATAAATAAAAATAAAAATTACCTCAGAAAAATAATATGATAGGAATACTGCGGTGGCTGTCGTAAGTACGAGTGGTCGTAAGTCGCATACGTTGTAAGTCGAGGACAATCTGTATGTATGTATATATATATATATATATATATATATATATATATATATATATATATATATATATATATATATATATATATATATATATATATATATATATATATACACATCATTTCTATGAAGAGGACATCCGCAGAATAATTCACAAAGGAAAACTCTCCGTCGTTTGTTAAGGCAAGCAGACGCACATATAGGCAGACAGATAGAAACGGGCGGAACGAAAGGTGGACGGGCAGACAGACAGACAGAGAAAAGGAGAAGAAAAATCGTTACAAATGAAGCAGCAATTCATAGCTCACTGACACGAAAGAGGAAAGCAGTAATCGGCTTGCAGGTGGACAGAGAAAAGCCGCCAATCCGCTTTTCTTTCCAGTTTGATAGGTATCCCCGTAAACATGGGCATTTTCTATCGATCACATTAATTATCGTTCCTTTTATCCCCAATTTTCGTGACAAACACGCGTGGAGCCATTTAACCGTGCACATCTCTAAGAACTTCATCAATAGGAGGAATGACGAGGGCGGTAGCTTAGTCGTAAACTCTGCAAATGAGCTGTCTTAGTTGAAAGTCACAGAAAGGAGCTGAAATATAATGGTGCCAGACTAGACTGGTAGACTGTAGAAAATACAGGCCATTATGGTACAGCGTTTACCTTTACCCAGGGCCGGTTCCAGGGGTTCAGTCAGCCCGAGCCAACAGGGGTTCAGTCATCCCTGTCAACTAATTATTTGGTGCATCCTGGTCCTACATATATATATATATATATATATATATATATATATATATATATATATATATATATATATATATATATATATATATATATATATATATATATATATATATATATATATATATATATATATATATATATATATGAGAGTTTGGAAAAGACGTAATTTAAAAATATTATTATCCGTTGCCCCGTCTCACACTGGAAAAAAAAACGGTATAGCAGGAACGAAAATGACAACTTCTTCTTTGATCTTAAGCCGCCGACCGTCAAAGCAGTCAGTTGCCATCACGCCTCGTGGCGTCTTGTAGGGCAGCAACAAACTGCTTAGACTTTGCTCGTTCGGCGGTCATCCTTCGTGCAGTGCCCCACCAATGACATGGACAGAAATGAAAGCTCAGTGGGAGAAAACAAAAATTGTTGCCTATGATTGATTTGTTGTTTTTAATTTTCTTATTCCATGGGACGGTTTTGGCGCCTTTCACCCTGGGCGCCCGAAACTAGTGGTCCCATTAGCTCTTGCCAGGAGGCAGCACTGGCTTTACCAAACTGTTCTTAGCATGCTTGAGGATTGTCTGGTTTCATAAATACAGCACAAGGTACAGGTAGTTCCATTGAGCATACTATCATATGGGATTGAAGTTTGAGAGACTTCACAAGGTCTCAGCTTTAAGAAGTAAGGTGACCAGTTTCCTTCCAGGCTGCCTTTGCTTTCCTTAACTCAAGAGCAGTCAGGTACCCATTTAAAGCTGGGTAAACTAGAGCGTGTTGTTCCTGAGCGGTTTCTGAGGTAGGTTTCTGATAAAGAATGAATATGTCTACAGAACCCTCAGGCAATTAAGAGGCAATTATGTGAGGTTGTTAAACTAATTACTATATAAACCACGTCTGCAAGAGCACGTGATTGCTCTGATGCAGGTTTCCTGCAAGCGGACTAACTGCAATGGTGGCTCAATGCTCCATAAGGATCGCAAAGGCGAAAGAAAAAGACTGGAACGCCACACTACCAGGTTTTGAACCCGGAAACATTGCCGCGTTAGGCAAGCGTTATATCCACTGTATATTCTAGTCGGATGTATATTTTTTTTTGTGGGGGGATGAGGGGTGGAGGCGGGAGAAGGAAGCAAAATAATGATGAGAGAGATAGCTATGGTAGACGTATTCTATCATCGTTCCATGAGCAGGCAATATAATTCTACCGGAGAAGCTTATGGTACAGTATTGTTATCATCGTGGCAAACTGCTTGTGGAGTCGTTATGGTTATTAATTGTTTGATAAAGGACGTTGCTGGATCACTCAAATTGTTACTTTACTCCTTTTTGGGAGAGCCAGGCTTGCGTCTTAGTTACGAGTGGCCGATTCCCTCGCTAAGATCATTTCTGCTGCTTGGAATATCTGGAAACAGCGGTCTCTTTGTGTGTTCCATACTGTTTTGATTTCAGATCTCCGTAAGCAATTTCAGGTGCTTGTCGTGAGACATTCTAAATACACATATATAAATTAAAAGGTACATGTAAAGCCTAACACATAAATTCAATAAAAGGATAGAGAAATGGTTAAAGACCCGTGCTTTCCAATAGCGTACGCCTGTGTTAATAGAACGTCATGCTAGTTGAACAATAAAAACCCTTTTTTATGCTTCGTCTGCAAATTGTAACGTTTCCACGTTAATAGTAAAGCCTATAGCAGCATACACGCGTTTCCACAACACAATAAAACGTGTACTGCATTTCTAAGAAAAACCTTGAGATAGGCACACCGCGTAATGACCTAAATTAATACTAACATTAATTACACTACGTTAACATAAACGGAAAGACAGATGAACTTAGGATAGAAAGAGAGAGAGAGAGAGCGATGTACGAAGGAACGCAGGCAATACTACCACAGTCTCGTGATATTAATGCCACCCCCAACAAGCGTAAGGCCAGAAGCAATACTTTTTTTCAGATGGACAGTGATAAAAAACACTACCCATACGAGAGTTAGGTTTAAAAACCTGAAAAATGCTTATTGGGAAACATGACATTATACTGGTTTACGTTTGAAATCCTGACAGTACAGCAGACACCCTAAAGTTTGGAAGTGAGGAAGTGGTAACAGCACGACTATCTTAGAAGAAAATACATATTTTGAACGCCGCCACTTAGCCCCATAAAACTTATATATTTGGGTTCCTTAGGACTTGCTGACAAAGAATATGTTAAGTGTTATGCAAACAGTCTAGGAATTAACAAGTTATAGCCAAAATAAAATGGTGGTGCTGTCAAACAACACCAAAATCAGAATCGCTCAGTGGCAGATTTTGAAACCACCATTGTACGGGAAATAGGTCCCCATGTTAAATCCTATTTGATTGGATAGAAATAAATGTAAGGCTAAACACGATTAGTCGGACTATAAATACTATTTTTTGTTGTTAGGGGAAACCGTAGTAATAATAATAATAATAATAATAAATTCTTTAAGCACCAAACACGGCGCATAAGGCAGAAACCAGTGCTCTCCAGGTAGAGGTACTTTTTTGAAAGGCTGTGTAAACATGGCACGATTGGTTAGACCAACCAATATATTCAATTAGAAGCGTCAGTTCAGCACCACATTTTCAATTAAACTTTCTAAAGCAACAGTGCGTTGAGATTCAGCTTATATTTTTCTAAATACAAGCCTGGGACAGAAGCGGATCGGAATTTGTGCCATAATTTGTGCCATTATTCATCGCTAGTCAACGTATCTGTGTAATATTTCCATGAATTGTGGTAAGCTTGATATGTTCGATATATTTTTAATGAAAATTGAATGTAAATTGATAATTTATGTCTGTATATGTGTGTGGTTCAGTAGCGAACATGAGGCCAAGCCTAGATATTGCTCCAACCTGAACCAAACTTGTCGGAGAGGAGTTTAACTGCCTAGGCCTACATGGAATTACCAAATAGTACACTGACACCTATCTTATTGTATAGAAGGACTTACAGCTGAAATTGCAGAGGCGTAGTAACCATTAGGGCGGAGAATACTGGTGTAAATTGTTTCAGATGAAGATAGCAGTTGGCCTACCGCTCTGAACTCAGTGTTTGTTATGTATTGTGTTCAGTCTGGAGATAGAGTATAAATTAGTTCTGAAGTAGGAGGTACAACCTTCTTGTTTCAGGGACTGTGGTCCTAGTTATTGAAGCAGCACCTGGTCTGAGTTTTGCTGAATCCAGAGGCTGACAGCATACTCCTTGGTCCAGATAGCAACCAGTGAGGTGTCTCCAGAACACATTGAAGCAATCGAGCAGAGGAGTCTTTTCCTGCCGCCATCACGAAAGATAAGCTTATGTGGCCAGAGGAGCTCAACATTATGTACCCCCTCTAAAACTGACATTGTATTAAATAAAGAGGGGCAATTAATTGTTTTAATGCCAGGAACTGAGAACATCTCCAATACTAGTTCCAACAGAAACAAACACTTGAAGTCGTGATGACAATCAACAACATAGCTTGAACAGCCAGTATTACCTCCTAGTACCACATCACAACTCACACACATAGAATACTAATAATAATATATGTGAATACAAAGATCATATCTATAAACTGTGTACATAATACTTGTAATTACATTTTATTATGTTTCCTGGTTCACTGTGTAGTTGAATCAGGATCTCTATTAGAGAAAGTAATTAATACATATATATATATATATTTGAAACTTTACCAGTGACTCTTTTAAGATAGTCTTATAGAGTGTTAAATGTGTGTGAGTGTCACAGTGTTGTCAAGTGTGGTGGAATAAATTAAATTGTTTATCTGTCTGTTGTTGTTGTGACTTACACTTCATCATTTACATAACCCTAGACATTTAACGTAGTCATCACAATATTCCTGAATAATTCTGACTGAGGTATAAATGTGGTAGCAAGTAAGGTTATCTGTAAAACACTACACCTATTAGATACAGATACCTTCACAGGTGATCTCAGTCAGTACACTAAGTCCCCTATAAATATTTATATCATCCCACTTTACCACAGTGCTGATGCTTTTGTTTAGTCAACTAGAACAGCTAGAACTTCTCTTTGTTCTAATTTCCTGGATTGTTATTTGAAAAATAAAAATAAAATATTAAATAATGGCGACATATTGTCACACATATGTTACGTCGCTGTTGGTTACTAAATTGGTCTTCATAATCTCTCGTAATACCCAAATTTCTCGTGTCACGTAGAAATAAGCTTTAGATTTGGTATTACTGACGTCACTAACTGTGGTGATCGGATTCCGTGGTCACAAGATATGGAACCTGTCAAGGTGAGTAAGCTCCTTCATTAATTAAGAAAATTCACTATCCCGCTGCCATCCGTTTACATGATTGAGGAGAAGGCTAGTCTAGTGAAGAGAAAATCAATTCCAAAACCATTAAGTAGGTCTCTTGAAAATTCTTGTACTTTATGTATTTATAGGGATTTTATTATTCGTGGATATCCTCCTGAAGTGCATGTCTGAACCACTGCCATGGGGTTTTAATAAATTTGTGTCATTTCTGGCATTGAGTTGGGTGATACAAGATAAAGGGTCGCTAGTGAATGTTAAAGGCAGGAACGAATATTGCTAAATTGTGGTTTTGAGTAAAATTGTAGGTTGCAGGTTTTGTAAGCTGTTGTCTGTTGCTGTTATTTCTTTCTTGTCGGTGTTTCACTAATTCATCGATTTATTGTCCATTTCTATCACTTTCTCTGTGTATTTCGTTGTCTTCCTTTTTTTACCTTGTACTTTCATTGATGGCTCTAGTTGCGGTAAAGTTGTTCTGCAATTCTTCTTTGTTTTTAAATGTGTCTCACACTTTCAGTTCTTTCTGCTAAATTCTTGTACGCTGTCTCGTTCTTCCTGACCATCATTTACATCTAGCACCTTTTATCGGCATTATAGGATTTGGTAATTATTTTATTGTGCCATAACATTTCAGTCTGCCAGCTTTTATAATATAGTTTTGGGTGTGTTTTATTGTAGTGATATATTTATAGTATTAAAATGTAGCCCCTTCTTCTGCAACCCAAAGGATATCAAAAATAGAAGGCGGGGGAAAAACGCATAGTGAAGCTGAAATGCAAAGTTTTCCAACGGTGAAATTGTTTTCGCCTGGACTTGGGGTAAAAAAAAAAAAAAAAAGACATGCCAGAATATCAGTCACTCACAACATGGTCATCGTCATCATCATCATCAATTGTCCTTTTTTTTTTTTTTTGCTGCTTGTGGGGCATTAGATCACCACAGCAACTGGTCTTCTTAAAGGAAACGGCATGGCTGATGTAACCTTCACATGTACTCTCGAACAGAAGTTACAGAAGTTTGTTTGTGTGGTGTGCACGTAGCATCATCGGAGTTGAAAATGTCCTTGATTGAACAACGTACAAATGTCAAATCTTGTGTTTTGCTTGAGAAGTCACCCTCAGAGACAGTAACCTTGCTTAATAAAGAATATGGTGATACCGCAATGAAGAAATCGCAAGTTTGTGAGTTGCACAAGCAGAAGGAAACGCCCAGAAAAATTGAGAACAAACAGTTGGGTTCTGCTGCATGACAATGCACCAGCACATCGATCCCTACTGCTGAAGCAGTACCTCGCAACGCACAATGTGACTGCCCTGGAACATCCTTCATATTCTCCCGACCTGGCACCGCCTGATTTTTTCTTGTTCTCTCGCCTAAAATCGGCACTGAAAGGGCAGAGATTCAAGGATGCTGAGGTCGTTATCACCAATGCGACAAAGCAGCTGAGAGAGGTGTCAAAGAATGGGTTCCAGGAATGTTTCCAACAGCTGTATGGACGTTGGCAAAAGTGTGTAGTTGCCGAAGGGAACTATTTTGAAGGAAATGTAGTGTAAATAATTGTATCGTTACTTATTTCTATGCAATACACAAATTCCTGGAACTTTTTGAAGCTACCTCGTATATATATATATATATATATATATATATATATATATATATATATATATATATATATATATATATATATATATATATATATATATATATATATATATATATATATATATATCATCATCATCATCTCAACCCGTAACCCGTCATGGGTCGTAGGGGTGCCATGGTGGAAGCATCAGCAGACAGGATCCTCCACTGCTCTCTATCCTCAGCAATGCGTACAAGTGTGGAAAAACCGTGCCCTGCCCATTCTTTGATGCTATCAGCCCAGGATTTTCTTTGCCTTTCTCTTCTCCGTTTGCGTTCGACTGTTCCCTTGAGGATCGTTTTCGAAAATGAGTCGTGACGAGTTACATGCCCAAACCAGGCAAGCTTTCGACGTTTCACTACTGACAAAAGTGGTTCTTGGTGGCCTGCATACATGTTTATTTTCTCTCTAATATAGACATTTGTTTTGTGCTCTTTATAGCAAATGCGCAAAATTCTTCTATAACATTTATACTCGAAAGCCTGAATCCTTCGCTCCGTATCTGCAGTGAGTGTCCAGCCCTCACACCCATACAAGAGCATAGATAATACAAGTGATTTGTATAATTTGATCTTAACATGAAAACTGATGTTACTTTTCCAGATCACATTCAGCCTTGTCATGGCAGCTGAGGCCATCTCAAGTCTTGTCTTGATTTCTTTACTATATATATATATATATATATATATATATATATATATATATATATATATATATATATATATATATATATATATATATATATATATATATATATATATATATATATATATATATATATATATATATATATATATATATATATATATATATATATATATAATCAAGGACACGTGTGTGGACTGTGTTTACCACTCTCTGTCTTTTGTCTCGTTCTCCTGAGGTAATACATACAACTGCCAGCTTTCATGAAAGGGAATCAAGAAGACAGTCACCCCGAAAATTTGTAACGATTTCATATTAACATAACAATGAATGTTCAGCAATGAATGTTCCTGGCATACAATATTCGTTGTATAACATGGCTCAGACCCAAAATTCTAGGTCAGGTCAACAATCGTGGCATAACATTCCTCAGACCTCGCATTCCAGGTCCATTTCTAAAAACTGTCAAATATACACATTTTTCTTCCATATTAGCTCTCCCCCCAACCCCCTTTCTTTCGCACTGCACGGTGCTCTATGTAGTGAATTACACTGGAGAGGTTAAAGGTGTATATTGAAAAGATAGATGTGTGTGTCCACAGTGTGAGGTCAAGCTATTTAAGACCCTGAGTCTAATAGTTGATGATGATGTTGAGTTCTCAGGGAACCTATCGCTACCTCTCTAGATCTCACACTGTGCTATATTTTTTTTATTTATTGTTATGATGTTTGTTATATGGTTACGTGTCTAGGGTTATGTGAATGTAATGATATATTGCCAAAAAGACACACACAAACAACTGGAACTCAATGACATTAACTTAAGTAAGGCTGTTGTTAAAGTTATGAAATTAATTTTTTACATTTTATTTTCCTGTCCCTCAAATCTCTTTTGGACAGGAATGTTGAAAACTGAAGAAAATTATTTTACATGCAAGAAATAAATAATAAGGACTCTTGTCCCTCACTAGTACTCTACACTGTTACTGTGGGTGTATTCACAGACTGATATCTAACTGTGTCATTAGTGAAAGTCAAGGATGTGAGAAGCTGTTGTATTCATCACGCCCCGCTGTAGTTATAATTCAAGTTGGGGAAAAACTTTCTTTCAAAGATGAATTGTCAGGTGACCCAGCTACGTGACGTTCACCTTATAGATATTGATATGTCAGATGTAAAGTACTGCACTGCAAACAGCGTCAGCTCAAGAGACTTCTTCGGGCTAACATATACAGTATACAGTTCTGCTGAGGTCGTTACGTTTCTTCGAATATGTCTCAACAGGTTTCCTGCCCCCAGTCGGCAACAGGAAATAAAACCCGCATCAATGAAATATATTACACAAGTAAACGATGACTGGCAAATAATGGCACAACTTTAGCTTTGCCGGTCGTCCAGACTGAAAGGCTTTCGTTTAAAAGCTTCACTTCTGCTCTCACCGTCACTTGGTATGAAAATTTCTGTTCAAATGGCAACTACCCTTGTCTTCTTTCCCTAATATTAATCACACTGGCCAATGAGACAACGCGTCCCTAATTTGACTCTTCCGAAAACCCCAAACACTTTGTGTGTTTATTAATACGTTTGCCAGTCTGATTTTAATTTTACTGTGTAGAAATAAGTTTCGCTTTAGGCTGGCAAATTTGCAGTATCACCTCTCTCTTTTCCTACTACTAGCGTTAACCAATGAAATTGTGTTAAGCCAATTTGATTTTTCCAAGACGCGTTAGCAAATGTAACTACCGAAGTTTTTCAAAATTGTGCAGTTCTCCGTGTGTTCGTCTGCCTGTCTGACTTGTCTTATTTCTACCATATCTCTGTTATTTATGGGTCGATTTTAAAGATAGAAAGTGATTAGTAATCAGACGACTATTCTCTATCCTCCTAGATAGGTTTTATTTTCTTCTTTATCTTCGTTAGCATTTTTATACTTTTCCTCTAATTTATGGTTTTACTTTTATTCAACTAAAATATTTATGTAATCAATCTTCTAAGGTCATACCCGTTATTATAGGATATTATTTTACACAATATTGCTCTATTTTCTCTCTCTGCACCATTTGAGGTTTCAGTTTCACTTTACGTTATAAGTAGACTAGTATTGTTTCAATGCAATCTACCATTTCTCTTCCTCTCTCTCGTTCGTTCTTAGAAACCTAAGCAACGCGTTGGCTGGCAACCAATTTTGTCTAGCGGTCGTTTTAAACAATTAGTACGGATAGAGGAAAAAGCGTGTGTGTGTGTCAGAAAGGGGGTTTTTGCCCGCTTGCTAACAAAAGATTCAAATCTTCACCACGCGCTGGCGTTTAAATAAGCGATGCCTAGGCAAAATGTCACATGTTGTAACTAATAATAGATTCTTAGAATGCGTTAGTTAATTTTTCCTTTCTACAGTTTATTTTTTTAGTGGTACGGTTTGCCCCTGTCCTAGGCAAATGTTCAAGTATAATAGTAGTAGTATTTATAGGCGGTTATTAGATTTTCCAAGCGGGGAAATTATTTGAGCGTGGGGTACACAGATCCATTTCATCACACTCTACCAAACTTGGTGACGTCACATGCATACAAGTTGCGCACCATTTTCACACAAACAACCACTAATATCATTACTATGCAAATGCTTAAGATCGAGCTGTAATAAATAAATCAGTCCGTGCAATCTCATTCATCCTTCCATCTGATGCAAACATCATAATAATAAAGCTCCATGTGGAGCACAGGCTTTTCACTGAGTGAAAAGGCCCGTGAGTATAAGAGTGAGATCCATCTTTGTTTCATAGATCTGGAAAAGACGTTTGACAGGGTCCCCTGGAGCAAACTTTGGGACTGTTTGGCAAGGAAGAACATTCCAGCACCTCTGATTCATGCTATACAGAGCTTCTACAAGTCTTGCAGAAATTATGTGAGGACAGCAAACCATAAGTCAGAAGAGTTCAGGACCACCACTGGTGTAAGACAAGGTGATATCATGTCACCTTACCTTTTCATACTCCTCATGGACGATGTCATTAAGGCATGTAAGGAGAGAACAAGAAAGTATTCAGTGGGGTACTGGAAGATGAGACAGGTCTGTATTTCAGAGCTGGCATTTGCTGATGATGTTGCCCTGATTGCTAAATCAGAGGCACATCTCCAATCCAACCTGCAAGTCTGGAAGGAAGAGCTGGAGAAGAAAGGGATGGTCATAAGCAGCTCTAAAACAAAATCCATGGTGATATCACGAGAAAAAAGAAGACATCAGATTAAGCTGGGAGAACAGGTCCTGGAGCAGGTCGACCACTTTAAATACCTCGGAGCTATTATAGACAGAAAGGGAGGCATCAAAGAAGAGTTGGCCACTCGAAAAGCAGCAGCTGGGAGACTTTTTCAGGCCATAAATCGAGGATTCCTCAGCAAGAGAGAGGTTGGTAAGAAAACGAAGATGGCTGTATACCGCTCCACCTATGTCCCAGTCTTGACATATGGATGCGAGTCATGGGCAATGACTACAACCCACAAAAGCCAGATCCAAACCTCCGAAATAAGGTATCTGAGGAAGGTGGTTGAAGTAACAAGAAGAGACATGGTACGCAACCAGACGATACGTCAAGGCCTTAAATCCCACCCCCTGCAGACCCAAGTAGAACAGTCCCAACTAAGATGGTTTGGCCATGTCTGCAGAATGGGAGAAGATCGGCTACCACGACAAGCATGGGAAACAAAGAGCCAGGGATCCAGACCCCCAGGACGACCCAAAGTCCGCTGGGAGGACAACATTAGACAATCTTTGAAGGACCGAGGACTAAAATGGAACCAGGCCAGGAGGAAAACAGCCGATGGGATGGTCTGGCGCTCTCTCTTCCAAACCTCTACACCTCACGGTAGAAGGGGAACGACTAAGTAAGTAAGTAAGTAAGCAAGTGGAGGACAGGTGTCATAAATGTATAGTTCATGCAACACCTAAATGATCATTCTTGACATATATATATAGCCGCATTGGCAAAGCTTCAGCTACCTTTTCCCACCTCACATCGCGTGTTTGGTGAAAGTCCAAACTCACAACGAAGACCAAAGCTGCGGTATATAACGCCTGCGTCACCATCACACTCCTATATGGCAGCGAGACCTGGACAACCTATGCTAAGCAAGAAAGAAGGCTCAATGCCTTCCATTTACGGTGTTTACGCCACATCCTCGGCATCTCGTGGAAAGATAAGTGACAAATGTCGAGGGGTTGTCACGTGCTGGCCTTCAAAGCATGTATACACTGCATGTATATGCTGGCTTGGCCATGTCCGCCGCTTGGAAGATGGTCGCATCCCGAAGGATATCTTCTACGGACAATTAGCAGATGGCAAGAGAACAGTTGGGTGACCACAGCTGAGGTTCAAAGATGTGTGCAAGAGAGATATGAGGGCACTGGACATGGATCCAGCAACATGGGAGGATGAAGCTGCCGATCGCATTAAGTGGCGATGCTATTTACGGCGCCACCCCAGAGTAGGCGAAAAGAGTCTCACGCAACAAACAGAAGAGAGGAAAAACGTCGAAAGGAGCACCAGGAAAATAAGCAGCTGAGGGCTGTCACCTCAGGGGCGCATTCCCAGAGTCAGTTATGACTGAAGGGGCTATTATTATTATTATGACACACACACACACATATATATATATATATATATATATATATATATATATATATATATATATATATATATATATATATATATATATATATATATATATATATCTTCTTCTTCTTCCTCGTTCGTCCTGAAAAGGACGTTGTTTGAGTTGTGTCTGTTTACCCTGGAGCTGCGATATCTGCGCCTTTCGGCCGACACATCCGACTTCAGCACGGCATTTTTTGGGACTGGTTTTTGCCTTTCCTCTTCGATCCCTACTCCCTCAGCCAGACTGCAGTGATGCAGCCTTTTTCCAGGACCACCACGAGGAGGTGGAGTAGGGTCTTGGTCAGCTCTGGTTCGCTGACCCTGACGCAAGCAGTCAAGCTATGGGTCGCTGGCTGCATTCTCTTTTGCTGCATCTTTGGGTCCCATATATATATATATATATATACAGTAGAACCTCTATAAGTTGACCACCCAAGAGACTGTAGCAAACCGGTCAACATACGGAGGTGGTCAACATACGGAACGAGGCCTATTGTTCTGATACTTTACTTCCTTGAACAGCTTATATTGGAGAATACAGTATCATATGAAATCATACATAATCACAACATCAAATCAAATCATCAACATCTGTTTTATCATGATTTAATCATTCTTTCTGAAAAAAGGAGTCAATCTTGGTCTGTGTCTTATTCTTATTACAAACATAAGTGGAGAAAGCACTCTCAACGCTGGCTACACCACTCAACATACCTGGGCATTTTTCCACAGCAAATGACTTCAACTGCATTATCAGATGCCTGACAGCCTCTTTTTTGGAGTCTCTGCAATTTCTGTGTCATCGTCACTTGCTTCTTCAACTTCACCAGCTGCTTCATGCACTGTTATGCTTGTCTGTACTTCGGTCAATATCGCTTGGAAAATTCCTTCTGGGTCAGGTTCATTACAGGTTGCCACCTCATCATCCATTGCAACAAAACCTTCAAAATCTACTCCTTCGAATTCTGCCGTTGGCGATGGACTGTCCGATGGGGCTAAAACGTCATGCTCTTGGGTTGTGACAAATCCACATTTCTTGAAACACTTCTGTATCGTTTACGGCTGAACTTTATTCCAATCAGAATTGATCCAGAGGACAGCATCCAGAGCGTTAACTGATGCAGCGGATGAAGTTGCTTCCACAGGCGGACCACAGATCTGTGTTTTAGTAATGACCCACTGCAGGAGCTGGGCCCGGTAGTGCATTTTAAATGTTTTGATGATGCCTTGGTCAAGAGGTTGTGTTATTGAGGTCGTGTTTGGAGGCAGAAATTTCAGTGTCACGTTTGTGAGATGTTCCACTTGTGGGTGGCCAGGACAGTTTTCTACTGTCAGTAGAATAGACCATTTCTTCTTCTTCATTTCTCGGTCGATGCCCCTTACCCACTCATCAAATAGGGCGCCAGTCATCCATGCGGATTTGTTTGATCTCCAAGTGACGGGGAGGTCTTCGGGCTTCAGGTTCTTGAATGCGCGTGGCTTTGCCGATTTACCAATCACCAAGGGCTTTAGTTTCTCTCCGATTGAGCTAGCGCAAAGCATAACTGTGAAACGTTCTTTGGAAAGTTTTCCGCTCTTACATTTGTCACCCTTCATGGCGAGGCTCCTGTCAGGCACCGCCTTAAAAAAAGAGTCCGCACTCGTCAGCATTAAAGATGTCGTCGTCTGTGAAGCCTCTGGCGAAGTAAGAAAACTTTTTGATGAACTCTTCCACAGCTTCTACTGGAACTTCATTGGATTCACCACACAACACTTTCTGGGAGATCGCGTGTCGCAGTTTAAATTTCTCGAGCCAACCACTTGATGCTTGGAAATCTTCTGCCACCCCGAATTCCCTTGCGAATTTTTTTAGCAACTTCTTGAATCATCGGCCCGGAGATTCGGGCGTTAACTGCCCTCATTTATTTGAACCAGTTTAAAGTGGCTTCATTGACTTCATCTAGGGGAGTTTTCCTCCTTTTCCGCTGTAGATCTCCGCTTTCCTTACCACATCTCTCCAAGTACTCATGTTTACGTTTTTGGATGCTGCTAACTGTGGTCTTGCTAACCCCAAAATGTTCTGCCGTCTTTCTTTGGCTGCTGCTTTCCAGAAAATGTAGAAGATCAACCTTTTCCTTCATTGTCAGCTCCTTGAGTTCTTTCCTTTGGGCCATCAAAAAGGTTAGGTTAATTTTGTCAACGATAAAGTGTATAAAACACAGTCTGAGAGAGAACTTACAGTTTAGTAGTTGAATTACTATCAACCGGCAGGGCAGTCATAGCAAGAATGAAGATTTTGCTTAGAAGTTGGTCTTTTTATACTGCATGTTTGCTAAAAAAATCGAAGAGGTTAGGTTAATTTTCTTTGTCGGCAAGCATCATTCGAAAAGCGGTCAGAAAGCCTGTGCCGACAAAATTCAAAGACACTGATTTTTCTAAAACTGGTCAAGTAATAGAGGGTAAATTACTATTGTATGTCATAGTCCAAGTGGTCAAGATACAACTTACAGAGGTGGTCAACTTATAGAGATCGTCTTCCATTGAGTACATGTGGTGCGTGTCTGGTCTATGAAAATGTGGTCAACTTCGGGAGGTGGTCAGTGTAGGGAAGTGGTCAACTATGGAGGTTCTACTGTATATATATATATATATATATATATATATATATATATATATATATATATATATATATATATATATATATATATATATATATATATATATATATATACTTGTATATAACGGTGTATTTCCGGGGTACGAATGGCTAAGTAGTTAAAACGCTTTCCTCTAGCGCAGTGGTTTTCAAACGGTGTGGCCCGCTACACTGGTGTGGCGCGAGAAGATGGCAGGTGTGGCCGGAAAATTCAAAGATAATTAAGGATTTAGAAAGATTTTCAAAAAATTAATTTGCTAAAAATAAACATGTAGGTAATGTTCTTATTTATTTTGTTAGCTGTGTATAGAAACCCCTAGAAGTTTCTAGAGGTTTTCAGATTGTATTCAGTAATATATACTGTTCAAAAAAAGAAACGCATAGCTATCCGAAGGCGCGTTTTTATGAGTTTGTAAGTAAAATTTGTTGCTAGGGTATATAAAAACCAGCCTCACATGTTCTTTACAGTGTCAAATGCACGTGTTGACTTGAATTGCGTTCGTTTTTGTAATCGTTACAACGCAGTGGTCAATAGTGTTTATGACGCAATTTTTGACCACAGCTCATGTTGAGCGCAGGTGAAAGCAACAAAATTTGGGGTGAACACTATTCACTGACTTCGCAACTGAAACCCTATAAAAGGATAACGCTACACAAAAAAAATTCAGTTCATTTTCAAGCAGATATTTATGGCGTCTCTATCGATAAATTTAAGGAACATTGCTATTGGCCGACTGCATGCAGGCGAAAGTCAAAGTCAGGTTGCCAGGCATCTAAACGTGCATCAGAGTACCATCAGTCGACTTTGGCACCGGTTCCAAGCCACTGGCTCAGATGAAGACCGGCATCGCAGTGGACGACCCAGAGTGACAACAGCAGCGGATGATCGCTTTATTCGGCTTCGTCACCTCAGAGACAGGTTTACAACAGCTTCCTCAACTGCCCAGTCATTGCCTGCAGGACGTCATGTGTCTGATCAAACTGTCCGGAATAGACTGCATGACGCTGGACTTTGGGCACAACGACCTCACCGAGGACCTGTCCTTACGCGCCGCCATCGCCAAAATCGACTTCTTTGGGCTAACTAGCATCGTCCCTGGGCAACTGACAATCAATGGAGACGTGTCTTAAATGAACGTTTTGCCCAAAATTGCGTTGACGAAGCTTCGCCGCACGGTGGTGGAGGTGCAATGGTGTGGGGAATGATCAGTTACAACGGAAGGAGTCAATTGGTGCACATTGAAGGAGGCTTGAATGCGCAACGATACGTCAATGAAATTCTTCGACCCCATGTCCTTCCACGTTTGGCTGCCCAAAGGTCTGTGTTTCAACAGGACAACGCCAGACCCCATTGTGCACGGCTGACCACGCAGTTCCTGACTGCCAACAACATTCTCACCCTTCCCTGGTGTCACAGAGTGCTCGAAGATTTCGTCTAGATTATTTTAAAATTCCTTACTTTTCTATTCCCTCACATATGCTGTCTGCTTTCTCTACAAAATATTTGCACCTGCGATCTGTTCTTTAGCTGTTTTTCAAGTCTTCACTTATAGTCCTGTCATACTATCCAAATTCTATATTCTTCAACAAAAGCACTTAAAAGCATTTCTTTAAGGATGTCTATACGATTTATTAGCTTGGTCGAAACCAGTGGTTCCCAGAGTATTATATTTCCGTGTTCAGTGGTCAACTGGAGACCGCCCGATAATTCTTCCGGCATGGCTGAACGAGAGACAGGAATTAATTAACTCTTGGCGTGGGAATCAGGAAATGTTTTAACTTCATGCAAACGAACGCTGAGTTTTAAGATCACTTGCTGATTAACCGTTGGAAGACAACGCACGCTTATAGAAGAGAAGCCTCATACCACCTCATACCTACAAGTATATGTGATTGAGAGTAAACGCTACTAAAGTTCTATTTCTTAAGCTGTGATAAGTCCTGAGCGGTAAGCAAACTCTCAGTATTCGCTTAATTAGCTAACGCTAATATCAAGGGATTAGTTAATGGATGTAAAGTGTGAAATACTTAATATTGTAGTTTTAACTCTTTACATTAGATTGATAGCTATTTTGCATTTATGTATTATGAATGTTATTGATGCATTATAATGATGTAAGTACTGGCTGATATATGAAAGTACTACATTCTAATGATTTTGAGAAAGCTGTTGTGAACGAGAGAAGAACCATGTTGTTCAAGGAACGAGTGAATGAAATAGCATTCCTCCAATGCAGTCACGCATGGACGCACACGGCAAGGCGTCTGCTTGTAACAAAGGTTGACCTGACTGACCTGACCAGTGTGAGACTACCGCTAGACAGGAATTTGTAAACAAATGGACAGTCGCCTTTAAAGGAAAAGACTGACGTTACGGTTCAGGTAAATATATTATTAGGCACCAGTCTGAGACGAAATGTCCAGAGTGGCTGTAGATAATATATCTGTATAAAACAGAAGATTGTGATTGCCTGTATTGTCTTCCACAGCCCAGTTGCAGAATCCTAGCCAGTTTCTGGATTTTGATTGCTGTAAATTGTTGCGAGTAAACCGCCTAGTTGCTCTATGCTACAGAGAGAACTAGTGCTTACGTCTCAAACCTAGCGGTGATATCACTAGTCAGCAACCCTGAGCAGTCTATCGCTTTAAGCAGTCAATACCTTGTCAGCGTCTAAACAGCATAACGCAACTTCACAACCAAGTTAACGAAAAGCCTAGTCATCTCTTGGACTGTTGCTCAACTGAATCAGATTCTCCAGTTGGTAATCCCTACCTACTGAGACGCACAGGAGAAGTCCAAGCAGATAAGTCTACGTAAAACCCAGACCAAAATCAGAATTCACTTATCCAAGAAATAACCGTAGGAATAAACTTTCGTCAATGAGGAAAATAGCCTCTTATTCTTATCTGAACCAAAGACACTGACAGTTCTAAATTTCCTAGTATTTCTTTTTTTCAAAGTACATGTCAACATTGATTTTATATTTCTACTGTAATTAAAGTAATTATGTACATTCTGTAACTCACCATCATTCTGAGTTTGACGTAGTAGATTGTATGTTCTGTTCAGAAAAACATACTCAACCCTCCTTGTATTACCTGTTACTATTTGTTCATCTTCAAAAAGATTTGAGTAAGAAAAGAGTTAGTCATCGCCAGAAAAATACAAGAGTTGGTAGTCTAAAAGGTGAGAGAATCACTGACACCAACCTGTGCCCTTCTGTTAACTCTTTCCCTCAACACTAGCTCATAGCTGTGAAAACTAGTGTCTAAAGGTCTATGTGCTTTCTACACATCTTCCTTACTATACAAAACTCTTTATGCGACAATTGAATTCTCATTCAACGTCAATTGGAGTGCACCATCAACTATATCTGCGACACCTGGCCATCCCTGTCTCCAGACATGAGTCCGATTGAGCACCTGTGAGATGAGCTGCATAGACGTGTTTGTCGCCGAGACGTTGCTCCAGCCAATTGTCGTGATCTGTTCCAGGCACTCCAGGAAGAGTGGGCAGCCATCCCACAGGCCCACTTCAGACGTCTGATTGCATCCATACCCAGGAGATGCCAGTCGCTGATCGATGCAAGAGGAGGCCACACACCATACTAACGGGAAAGCCCGTACGCCAAAAAACTCTCGTTACACAGATGCAAAACAACTGTCAATTGATTGGTTGAACCCTAAGGTATTCTTGTGTGCAATATGAACAATTAACTCATTAAATTTAAAAAGTTGTTGAATGTCAAAATTATGGCTATGTGTGTGCCTTCAGTTGCTATGCGTTTCTTTTTTTGAACAGTATAGTTTATCTTATATCAAATAAATACAGTTCTCTGCAGCATATTGTTGTGAACGTGGATTTTCAGCTCTGACAAATATCAAAGACCAGAAAAGAGAAAGGCTTCTTTATGTTGATGGGGGTTTGTTTGTCTGAAATAAGACCTAATATAAATGAGATTACCCTAAAGAATACGCTCACACCTCTCATTGAATTTGTATATTTTATTAATGTCTCGTGTTTTTATGTAGCTGAATTTTTATACTTTCTGAATGTCTCATGATCGTTTTATAAAGTTTCTTTGTTCTATGTTATGAATAAGGCACTGCTAGTGGTTAATTTGGTTCCAGAGGTTGTTATTGCCAGGAGTTGTAGTGAGGATAAGCTCTCACTGCAGATAAAATACTTCTATGGCACGCGCCTCAAACAGCCTCTGACAACCAAGTCCAGCTTCCGGCCTTCACGTGTGGCTCAATTTGAGCCCGGCGGAACTGTTTCCACTGACGGGAGAAGGGGCAAAGGCGAGCGACTGGCGCCTTAAAACCAACAGCTTCGGGCAGATAGGGCTCGTGATCCTTGGTTGGTAGCCTATCTAAGAGAAGGAACTCTGAATTCAAACCACCGCTGTCTTGCGGGAATATCCATTTGTGGAATTGGCTTCGGGAGTAAACCCTGAGGATAAATCCGGAGTCGGAGTCCCTAAGGCAGTCCAATGTCGATTTGACATTATTCTGGCAACTCCTGCGATATGGCTGGTACCAAACTGTATCGGCTACTGCCGTTCCTTTGGATCTACCGGCTGTGTGGAGAGGGGGAACATGCTGCATGGGCAACAGCTTGATCTCCATATAACTGTGCCCAAGCTCGCGCCCTGGAGAGGACACTCCAGCTTCACCCTATAGGTGTCGGCAAAACACGGGAAGTAGCAGTTACCGGTTATAAGCATTTTGCCCAATTGGTGTAGGGCATGGCGCCAGGGGCTACTTCCGACAGTGGGAGAGTGTGGTAAGTTGGGATTATGTAAATATAGTTAGTTATAGGGGACTTAGTGTACTGACTGAGATCAGCTGTGAAGGTATCTGTATCTAATAAGTTTGGTCTGTTACAGATGACCTTACTTGCTACCACATTGATGTAGTGTAATTCACAACAACCAACAGACAGATAAACACCTAAGTTAAGATCCTCAACAAATTGACAACAATATGACCGTCACAAACAACTAACACTCTAAAGATTATCTTATTAAGTCAAGGGTTAAATTTTAACAAATGTATTGAATTTTTTTTCAATAAATAGATATCCTGATCCTACTACACAGTGAATCAGGAATCACAATCAAATGTAAACACAATGTTTATGTACAAAATTTTATACAAAGGATCTTTGTCCCGACATATAATATTATTATAATATGAGTGTAATGTTGTGAGGTAGTATTATGAGGCAATACTGGCTGTTTGAGCTAGGTTGTTGGTTGTCATCACGACTTCATGTGTTTGTTACTGGTGGAAATAATATTAAAGGATTCACAGATTCTTTTACTTTTTAAAACTATTACTGTCCCTCTTGGACTATTTATGTAAGTCAATTGAGGTGGGTTATACAAGGGTGAGCTGCTCGTGCTGAAACATTCTTAGCTTTTATAGCGGCTGCAGAAAAACTGTATCCTCTGCTCGCTTGCTTCTTAGTTTGCTAGAAAAACCCACAATGGCTGATATCTTGGGCAAGGAGTCTGCTGCCAGAGTTCTGGATCAAGCAAGGCTCAGACCATGTGCTGCTATATTAACATCAGTACCACGGTCCCACAATTCAAGGAAATATTAAACAAGTAACGTTGACTGGCGATGAATTCTGGCACAATTTTGATCTGCCTTTGTCCAGGCTTTTCCTTTATTAGAAAATTCTTAGCCTGTTCTCAACGCACTTGATTTTCACAAGATTTTTTTTCAAAAATGGCAGTGAACTGACGCTTCTATTTGACCATATCTAACGTTCTAACCAATCAGGCCATGTTTACATGAGCCTTTGAAAAAAAACTATCCATCCTATACGTTGCCAATAACAACAATATTTGTATTTGCAGTTAGACCAATAAGGTTTCGCCTTACATTTTACTACAGCCAATCAAATCGTATCTAACTTGTCGGCCTCATTTCCCCCAAAGCAGTGTTTTCCAAACATGCTATTAAAAAAAATAAGCAGATAGGATCTTGTGCTGTCAGTCAACCCCACTATAGTATTTTGGCTATAATTTGTTAATTCATAGACTATTTGCGTAACACATAACATATTCTTTGTCAGCAAGTCCTAAGGTACAAGAATATATAAGTTTAATGGGGCTAAGTGGCTTTGTTCAAAATATGTATTTTTCTATGATAGTTGTGTAGTTACCACCTGTTCACTTCCATACTAGGGGATGTCTTCTGTACTGTCAGACTAATGTCAGGAGCTTAGACATAAAACAGTAGAATGTCAGGTTTCCCAATAAGACTTTAAACCTGTTTTCAAAACCTAACCTCGTATCGTTAGTGTTTTTTATCACTGTTTATTTGAAAAAATCAGGCCTTCATGCGTTTCGCGTGTGATTGGCGTTCACTTTTTAATCGCGAGACGACGTAGTATTATTGCTTCGCTCCGTCTATCCTTTCTCGTCTCTGCTTAGCCCGTCTGTCTTTTTAGGTCAACTTTGTGTGTATAATTTCATTAATGTAGTATTTGTATCTAGGTCATTATGCAGTGTGCCTATCAAGGTCGTCTAAGAAATTCAGTACCAGTTTTATTTTTAGAAACGACTGTAGGCTTTTGCTATCACACGTGGAAACGTTACCTTTTTGCAGACGAAGTAGAAAAGGGGATCTCTTGTTCAGCCATTATGGCGTTCTAAAACGGAAGCGATATTGGGAAAGCACTGGTCTTTCACCATTCTTCTTTCTATTGTATTATTTCGTTCGGCTTTACATTTATGTTCTAATTTATATATGGGTATTTAGAATTTTTCACTACAGAGAGGTTCTAGGATCTCACTGGACAGCTACCGCCCGCTTCAAGCTGGGCAGCCCCCAGTCAATAGATGAAGAGGTGGGTCGAACACTACTCTGAGCTTTACGCTAGAGACAATACCGTTACGCCTGATGCCCTTGATGCTGTCAATAGTCTGCCAACTATGGAGGAGCTGGATGCCGAACCAACATTAGAGGAACTCAGTAAGGCCATTGATAGCTTGGCCTCTGGCAAAGCACCAGGCAGTGATGGGATTCCTCCTGATTTAATCAAATGCTGTAAGAGCACGCTATTACATCCTCTGCATAGGATGCTGTGCCAGTGCTGGGAAGAGACAACTATTCCTCAAGACATGCGAGATGCCAAGATTGTAACACTGTATAAAAATAAAGGAGACAGAAGTGATTGCAATAACTACAGAGGCATCTCTCTTCTTAGTATTGTTGGTAAGGTTTTTGCCAAAGTCATCTTAATGCGACTACACAAGCTAGCTGAGCGCATATATCCAGAGTCACAGTGTGGATTCCGAGCTGGCAGATCAACAACAGACATGATCTTCTCTCTCCGCCAGCTTCAGGAAAAATCAAGAGAGCAGAAAAGACCATTATATATCGCCTTTATAGACCTCACAAAAGCATTCGACCTGGTTAGTAGGGATGGACTCTTTAAAATCCTCCTGAAAATAGGCTGCCCTTCTAAAATGCTGGAAATGATAAAGTCATTCCATGACGACATGAAGGGAACAGTCCAATATGCTGGAAGCACGTCACAGCCCTTTGATATACGAAGTGGTGTTAAACAAGGCTGTGTTCTGGCTCCGACCCTCTTCGGAATCTTCTTTGCCTTACTCTTGAAACATGCATTCAGAGATGCAACTGAAGGAATATGCCTTCACACTAGGTCAGATGGCCGTCTGTTTAATCTTTCAAGGCTGAAGGCAAAAACAAAAATCAGAAGGGTCACTATAAGAGACTTGTTGTTCGCTGATGATGATGCATTCGTCACTCAAAGCCAAAGGAGCTTCAGAGCTTGATGAATCGCTTCACTAAAGCATGCAAGGACTTTGGCCTCACAATAAGTCTAAAGAAAACGAATGTGCTGAGTCAGGATGTGGGTGCTGCACCAGTTATCACTATCGATAACTATGAATTTGCAGTGGTGCACCATTCACTGGATACAGAAATCGACAGCCGCATTGGCAAAGCTGCAGCTACCTTTGCCCGCCTCACATCGCGTGTTTGGGGAAACTAAACTCACAATGAAGACCAAAGCTGCGGTATATAATGCCTGCGTCACCAGCACACTCCTATATGGCAGCAAGACCTGGACGACCTATGCTAAGCAAGAAAGAAGGCTCAATACCTTCCATTTGCGGTGTCTACGCCGCATCCTCGGCATCTCGTGGAAAGATAAAGTGACAAATGTCGAGGTGTTGTCACGTGCTGGCCTTCAAAGTATGTATACGCTGCTTAGACAGCGCAGACTTCGCTGGCTTGGCCATGTTCGCCGCATGGAAGATGGTCGCATCCCAAAAGATATCTTCTACGGACAATTAGCAGATGGCAAGAGAACAGTTGGGCGACCACAGCTGAGGTTCAAAGATGTGTGCAAGAGAGATATGAGGGCACTGGACATGGATCCAGCAACATGGGAGGATGAAGCTGCCGATCGCACTAAGTGGCGATGCTATTTACGGCACCACCTCAGATTGGGCGAAGAGAGGCTCACACAAGAAGCAGAAGTGAGGAGAAAACGTCGAAAGGAGCACCAGGAAAACAAGCAGCTGAGGGCTGCCACCTCAGGGGCGCATTCCCATAGTCAGTTATGACTGAAGGGGCTATTATTATTATTATTAGTGGTTAATTTGTTTTTAAAAGTATTTTTCATCAATACAAAATTCGGTGTGGGCGAGCAAATTTTCATTCCGGAAGTGTGGCCCAGAAAAAAATTGTTTGGGAACCACAGCTCTAGCGGGACAGTTACCGGGTTCCGGAACCTAAACTATGTTTCGTCACGCTCCAAACTATCCAGCAGTAAATGGGTACCTGTTTCTACTCTCGAGTTAATGAAGGTAAAGGCTGCGAGGAAGAAAACTGGTCATCATTTTTCATTTAAAAAGTCTCTAACACTTCTGTTATGGTACTACCATTACAATTGCCTTTATTTGCATTTCACATGTGTGAAAGAAAGATTTCAGGAAAAAAATTAACAGCAGACGGTAAGAAAGACAACAACAATGCTACAAGAAGTAATGGCTTGAACATGAATGTGGGAGCGAGTTGCTTTAATTATATGATTGTTGAGTGATCAGTCGGGATAAAGATTAATTTGTCCCAATCTTCTTTCGCTGACTTCAATTACTAGATGAATTCTATATCCTGGCGGAAGACGCGACAGATTGCCCAGAAGACCAGGTTTACGGCACACTTCAGTGTCTCCAACTTCTTCCCAGAAATCGTCTCTCATAAAAATCTTCAGAAACTGGGAGTGTCGGCATATTAGGGGAGTTTATCAAACGGGTACATAATCAAGTCATTATCGTCACGGCAAACAGAGCCGTGCTTCAGAACCACGGGTCGTGCACCTCTTCACTTGTCCTTACCCATCCACTACCACAGTGAGTTATTGGCCCGAGCCTGCTGCACGCGCTTCGTGACAATGGCTGTCATAGAAAAATGAGCGTGACGTATAGGACCTGACCGCGTAGCGTACAACACTACAGTCTACCAGAATTGGCTTTTTTGGATGAGAGCGACGCTCACGTTTTCCAAGTTCTCCGGATATGGGTGTTGTCCACCGTGCTAAAATAACATGTTTTGGAGAGTAAAAAATAACACTTTTGCGGCTGCATGCGGCGGCTAAGCTCTGGCCAAACAGAATGTCGATGACTATGACGGAGGCGCCTGCAGGAAGGTGGCGTGTACGACCGTGGATCTAAGACGTTAGAGGGAACGATAGTTAGGCCCACACCATCTGTTGTTGTGAAAACATCTTGTCTTGTTAAAAATGAGCGTACCGAAATAAATAAAGGGAAAAAAACCCCAATATTGAGGGATTCAGCTATATTGTTGTTAATAAATGTACTATTTAAGTTCCAAAAGCCGATATATCGTACTTCCTTCAAGACCCATTTGACCCAATGAACGTTAAATCGGCTTTCGTATCTTTTGCTCCTTTCTAGAGCTGTTTTCTAATTTTAACAACCCAAAACGTCATTTCTGACAGGAAGTACTTTCATTTTAAATACCTCGTATTTATGCATTTGAACATTAACAAAAATTTTTTTCCAAACAACAACAATAAAAAAAGCACTGGAGTGGCCATTTTTGTTTGGGCCCAACCCAGCTTTTTGCTTGGGAATGAAAGAGTTAACTCTTAAAAACGAGAAAGGTGAATAAATGCTTCATGCGTTCTACTGTATACAATAAAACTATATTATTCAAAATGAACAGAAATGAGAATAAATATTGGATGGTGTTAATTATTCGAAACCCGATTTAATTTTAAAATTTTTTCCCCATATATTTTCATGGTTAATTTAACTCGAACAAAATAAATATCACACTTTAAATGAAACAAACAAAATTATACACCTGTATGATGACAGATCAGCTTGGTCTTTACTCAGAATAGCGGGAGCCGCGCTGGTGTAATGGCTACGACGTTGTACTGGCGACCAGGTGTTCATGGTTCAAACCCGGCCGTCGGCGTTTGAAGAAATGTTTACGACCGGAAATTTGACTGAATAACCTGAACGGCTCCTGCACATAAATCCCGTGTGGATGGGAAGGAGCGAAGCTCCTGACCGGGTTGGAAGGAAAGTCCACTGACCCCCCAGCCTCGCAATGACATGTCATTGGGCCGAAAGAGCTGGAAAGCTCGAATGCCGCTGGTTATAGAAAAAAAAAACAAAAAAAAAAAAACTCAGAATAGCACTTTGTATTACTTAAATGTTGGCAACAGGAATTTTAAAAATTAGAAAAGTCATTTTGTTAAATTTATTTAAAAACAAATCATTTCCATCGAGTTTCATCATCATCATTAATGTTCCTTTGCTCTACTTACGGAGCATAGAGCCGCCTGGTGGTTCCTGTGGCAATTTGTTTCACATGATAAGGTTGCTAGCCCTATGCACAGCCAACCTCATATTAGTCGCCTTGTACGACATGCATGAGGGTTTAGTAGTCATGTTCTTTATTTGACTCTTCAAATACATCCGGAACCACTGTCACGGGTTGTCTCCCCTTAGCTCTGCAGTAGTGGTCCAACAGTGGCCAAAACTCAAGAGTAACTAATGTGGATCTTTAAAGGTGTCTACCTTCGCATAAGATTACTCTTGGCAGAGTTGTAGGTAGAAGGATAATGATGCTCTACCTCAAGGGTGTTCGACAAGATATTCAGAAATGCGAGAACAATGCTGCATTGGCTGAGCAAGTTAACTATAGTATCTGCCGTCAAGTTTTGTGAAGGACAGAGTTATCTTACAATTCGTTAGCTCGTTCAAGCCCCCAGCTGAGTTAATTCAGCGAATTTCCTCTTATTATTATTTAGCTCTGTTTACGTGTATTTAAGAAATTGTCTGAGACATACGGTTGTAGTGCATTCAAAATGATTAAATTAACTTTAGATTTGTCTTTCTACAAGTAACAAATTTAATAATCAATTATGTTTAACAGTTATAAAAAATTAATAATTGTTTAGAAAAAGTATTCATCACAGAATGATGTTATGGTTTTCGAAATTAGAGAGTACACTTGGCAGCTTTTAAGTTTTATTTAGCTGCCAATAGTTGTTTCTGCTCCCGCTGATGTTTGGGTCTTTGCAGATAGATGACTGGATCACTCGTGTCCCTGGTCTAGATTTAAGAGTTGCAGCACGTTCCAAGTAGAATCAGGAAGTAACTGCAAAGCTGGTCCCGCGTCTCTAAGACCCGTCTGATGATGGTGTCTAGCGTCAACTTCAGGCCACTTATACCCTCACTTGTTCCAGAAATAGTACCCTCAACTGGTACCACCAACTATTGTCAGAAAAGAAGGGAAACAATTACCCTCTGAGTATTGAGTTTCCCGACACATACTTATGTGTACCCCTATTTCCATTCCACCATCCCATCTATCTCAGAACTTTTACCATCTCTGAGAATTAACTTTAATCCCAGTGGGCGAAAAACTATCTTTACATTTAAAATGAATAGTTTTATACTTAACTTTAGTTGAAAATGTTAACAAATAATTTGAATATGTTTACATTTACATCGGTTGAAAAGATTGTAAACTTTCATTACAGTTAGAGTGAATATGTTTTACATTTACACTGGTTGCAAAGGTTGAAACTTCCATTACATTTAGAGTGAAAATGTTTTACATTTATACTGGTTGAAAATGTTAATAATATAACAAGTATGTACATCATTTCTTTCATCATTCCCTTCCTACTCCAAATGGAACTTGGGACTACCTCTGCTTTCGGTTCTTGATAAGAAACTCGCAATAAAGCAGTCACCAGCCCTGGCAGTGGTGGTTCATGAAATCATCATTCTATATGCTGAGGTTGCCAGCCTCAAATGACTTGGACATCCACTAGCAATTTTCACATATTAATATTCACATGTCAATAAATACGTATTAGTTCACAAGTCAATAATGAAAAAAATATAGAATTCAAAATCTACAACTTACGCCAATCTTTAGGCTCACAGACTGCTGGCTCAGAGAAATAATTTAAGGCAGCTTGACGATCCCTCTTACACGTGGTCTGGGGGTGTTATTAGTTTAGCAATAAATTCCCACTTTTGGCTTTGTACTATAGTTTCCTCAGATTCCGGTTTTCCGTGTTAAAATGGTAGCGTTTTCCTGGGCTCTAAGTCCTCAATATGCTCCAAAAGGTCCGGTCTGGTACTATTCTTAACTCTGGCAAGGTCTGGTTGTCTTCTTGACGCGAGGTGAATTTTCACAGTGCTTCCAACCGACTAAAGTGTCAGGTTATATTGCCCCTTTCGCTCCTGGCACGGGTTGTTTACTATTAGACCAGGCCCCAATCAGAAATGTAGTTATGTTTATATCTCGAGTGGTGGTCAATAGTTTCAAACATGCGTTTTTAGGATGGGGTAATTCAAAATATTTCCACTAAGAAATTTCGTGCATTAATACAAAGGTCATGTCTTCGAAATATGGAATGAAAACATCTGATCACTCTCTCAGCAATATTTACAAATAAGATATTACTTTCATCTAAAGTAATGTCTTTGTAACAAGGTGTACAGGAAATGATTATGTCATTCGTTTCCGCCGAGTGCATACCGACATGTCGATAATTTATCGCGGGGTACTCCTAGGTAAACATGACACGCGTTCACTATACGAATATTGACTAGGCCCATCTTGGTTTTACCTGCGTCTTAATCTTAGCAAAGCCGAGAAGCGCAAAGCAAACATGATCAATTATCACTGAAGGCAGTGTAAAATTGACAAGAAAATAGCTAATATCTGCTTGATAGCACAGAGATAAACAATGGGCCGACCACGGAAATTGCGAGTAATTTAGTACACACACACAAATGTAAACACTGCCGGAGAGGAAAAAAAATCGACCCACAGATTACGTGACATGTATACACACAAGCAGTTGCATTATGAGAAAAAAATTGAATATTTTTTGTGTGTATTACTGTCGTGAAACGAGTGTAACCCACTACTTTGTTAATCACTATGTCGAGATACAGATTTGCTTCACCCAATCAACGAGCAACGTTCACCAGTCTCTGAGACTGAATAAATTAACGCCATCTTGTTCACGCAAGATGGCGGAATAAAACTGAATAAAATTAGGCTGTATGAGACCAGGTACTAAACTGCAGGAAACCAATCAGCTTGCTCCGCCAGGAACCAACCAAAAGCCTTGCTTAAGAATTCACCTACCTATATAATCGGGCGGATTTTATGCATAATCACACATCACCGACACGACGCCAGAGATACCGACCGACTGAAGAGGAGAAGCTGTCACCTTGATTTATAGCTTACCTGGAGTGCAATGACCTGCAGCCTGCTTTGCTAAGTCGAGTCAAAATCTGGCCGGTTTGAATCTTAGAGGGTAAATATATTTACGATAACCTTTAGGAAAATAGGCTTTCAGCAGGTCTATAATGTTGGTATTTGTTGTGTGTCATTTATACTACCTATCAGGTTACTGATGGTATCTTGGGGGAATTAAGTATAATGATTGTATTTCCTATTATGATTGAATAGACGAAGACTAATAGGACTCATACCTCAATCTATTGTCTCCTATAACTCAATCTATTGTCTCACATGACTTCAGTCTATTATCTCATATAAGACCAACTGCCATATAACCAAAACAGTCCTTGTTAGGACTCAACCTATTGTCTCCTATAACTTCACTCTATTATCTCAGACCAACTGCAATATAACCCAAACAGTCCTTGTTAGGACTCAATCTATTGTCTCCTATAACTTCAATCTATTATCTCAGACCAACTGCAATATAACCAAAACAGTCCTTGTTAGGACTCAATCTATTGTCTCGTCTAACTCCAAACTATTGTCCCATATAACTCCAACCTGAAATATCACCAAACAGTCCTCGTCGCATATACTCCTATCATAAGAACATAACGTTATTGTTAGGATATATTATAGCAATTGTCAGAGAGGGCCTGGTATATTATAGGGAGAAGGAAATGGTTGTATCACACCTAGGTGTACATATTATTGGATGTATTCATGTATTGAATTTATATTATGGGATGTATTCATGTATTGAATTTATATTATTGAATGTATTCATGCATTGAATTTATATTATTGATGTAGTGAAATTGACAGAGATACAACGGTAAAATCCCTCCAAAGATAACATTTAAGGATAAAAACATAATGCGTAGGCTGCGAATAGTACATGATCGCCTAGACCGCGGGTCATCATCCTCCATAATAATTGACTTGCTAGACAGGAGGGGAACGGAGGATCAAAAAGGAAAAATATGACTGGAAAGATTGCGTGAGACTAGAAAGGCTAAGGAGACGCAATTGGGGGGGGGGGGGGGGGGGGGGGGGGGAGGGGGGGGGGGGGGGGGGGGGGGGGGGGGGGGGGGGGAAACGGAGAAAAGTCACGTTTCCCAAGTTGACATAAAAAGTAAGCAACTCGACAGAAGGGACCATAGATATGTTACGCCACAGTCATTTATTGGACGCTTTTGCGCGATACCAAGCCCTTGATTTGAATTCAGCGGCTAAACGCAGATGTTAGGAATATTACAAAAATTAAAAAGTACTTTTTTCTTAATATTAATGTTAGGAATATAAAAATTAGCTGGCCGGATGGCCTATTCTGAGCAGTGAACTAATATGTTCTTAATTTTACAGACGGATAGATAATATTGAAGATAATGACAAAAGACAGTGTTGTTCACATCATCGACAGACTGTATTGAATCTAAAAGTGTCGCTAATTGCACAAAAAAACACGACCTCGAAACGCAGGTGTTCAAATTTACTTAGTATGGAGGAGAGGGTTTTTGGGTGGTAGCTGTGTCTAAATATAACTTTTAACGACAAAATTTTGGAGGGGAGAGAAAGGTTGGTTCAAAAATCGAGTACAATTTTGTAGAAACACAAGTAGAGACGGACATAAACTCCAGCAAGGATTATGCAAGACAGATCAAGTGTTGAGAATAATGAAACATATTACCTATCCTCTTTTAGAGCAGAAAACTAATAAATATTTTTCAGAATCTATAGTCTGGGAGGATCTATCTGATGTAAAACCACCATGGTAAATGTGCTGTTTGGTCAGAGAGATCTGACCTGTCTGTATGATGTGGTTGTTGTGTCAGTGTTGTGTCCAGACGTGGGTAGAGAATAGATTTTGACACATGGCCCATACTTTGATTGCAGAGCTGCGAGTTTCTGTTGTCAACCAAGCAGTGATTATTCAGTTGGTGACTTTACTCGAGTGTATCTGTGCAGTACTTGTGACAGAGACCACCATTATTGCCCGCCAGCACAGAGAGGTGGGACCACCAGATTTCCGCACCAGAGCTACAACTAAAAGATGAGTGAGCCTCTGGTCTGCTGGACATTCACCAACCCCGTTTAGTTACTAATACCCTCATAAAAATTCCCACCATTTTCTGGACACTGTGTAGTCAATATAGACAGGTGTGATGAGACCACCCCAACAGCACAAACATTAATTATCCTCCCAAGTAGATGACTACTAGAACATTTTAATAAAACTAACTAGTATAGTACATATATATGTACACTATTGCATTTATGATATAATATTCCATGCATTTCTTTCATAATTTATAAATCCTTTTAAGTTCTGGTCAACCTAAAAAATTGATCCAGAACAAAATAAATGTAATATAATTTTATCAAAAAATTTTACACTATTGAGTTAGTTCAGTGTGTTGTAATATTTATTAATATTATTAGTCTTGTTAAATATCTGTGGGTATATCTATAACCTATTACACCACACTACATATCATAACCCTAGACACTTTACGTAGCCACATTCATTAAAAAAAATTAAGTGTGAGGTCGTAGTGGTAGCAAGAAAGGCCTTCTGACAATTCTCAACTACATTTTATCTCAGGAGCCTTTACAGCTGGCCTCATACAATTACATTTAGTAATATCACCATCATACAATACCATCAAACACCACTACAATTGAATGTATCCATGTATTAGTTTATCAGAAAGAATGTTTTGCAAGTAGACACCTGTCTTGTCTCGCTATTGCTAAATCACACTGAGCCATGTTGTCATTCATCCTACATGCAGACACTGAGACACGCTCATATCATATACAATAGAAATAGGTGGGCTTGAGGACAGAAATTAGCCCCTATTTTTGCTTGTTACAGGTTTTATACGTGTCATAAAAACTGAGATCGTGGGTCGTCAATCCAGCTGCCTGGAACTCCGCAGGAGCATAGAGGTTGTCAAGACTCTACATCTTTAGTCCCCCTCAGTCTTGAGTGGGCTAACGAAACGATCAACAGCTGGTGTTTTGTGTCAACCAAACCAAGAAGGACAGCACTTCTAAGAGATGAGTACACATTAGTACCATTTCTGTCGGCATTGTGAGCAAAATCTAAGTCAATGAAGAAAACGTGAATTAGCGTAGCAAGAGACAATAATAAGATCATAGTGGATAAATTATACGTAAATAACAGCATAGCTGATAAACGTTATATCCTTAATTAACAGCACAGCTGATACATGTACTATAATTGAATAACAGCACAGCTGATATAATTTTTGTTCCTATAATTGGAAAACTTGTTATAATATATTTACATATCTATATAAATATAAATATTTGTAAATCATATGTAAACTTACAAATTCATTACATTCCATTTTCAACATTCACCCTTCAGCACATGAGTAGATAGTGTATATACTAAATAAATAATAAGGAAATTGTATTTGAACGACTTGTCAATTTTATCATTGTTAAGTAAAATCTGTTTCCTTGTTTTTTTTAATATCACAGTTAGTTACACAGCAGAGGTGGCACTTTATGTCGGTCTCCTCTCTACTATTGTTTCGAGATCAGATCATTCACAGCCGTAACCAATTTGTGATACCAGTAGTCCTCTCAGACACTGGGACTTCACCATTTTCTGCAGAAATTCTATTTCTGTGAGCCAAATAAAACCTCACGCCACACTGGGGGCTCGTTCCTGGGATATTTCTGTATATCTTGAGCCATACTTAGTCTATTCATCTATCTACATTCTATCTTGTGCCACCCATAGATAACATAAGAAACAGATTTTTGGGAAAAAAATTCTATTGTAGGATTTTTAAAAAATTATTTTCTTAGGAGGAGTACCATTTAGTACTCAGTAAATAGTTGATGCTCACAAAGTTGCACGGAAATCTTTTGTTCATTTAAAGTAATTAAGTTTAATTACAATAATTTGGTTATAGTAAATATACATACCCTATCTAAGTAACGCCATGGCTGATCTAGTGAAGTTCAGAACTGCGATCATGCAGATGGGTAAGGAATTAAATATGACAGGTGATGCTCTCACTCAGTATGTCACAACAGAGGTGGACAAACACATGGATAGGGAAGAAAGAAAGTTGCAATTAGAGGCTGAAGAAAGGCGGTTGCAAGCAGAAGCCAAAAGACTGGAAGCTGAGAGAGAAGACAATAGGCTGGAAGCTGAAAGAAAAGCCAAAAGACTGGAAGCTGAGAGAGAAGACAAAAGACTGGAAGCTGAGAGAGAAACCAAAAGATTAGAAATTGAAGCCAAGAAATGGGAGGCTGAAGCTGAGGAAAGGAAGTTACAAGCAGAGAGAGACCATCAATTGAGATTAAAAGAGCTTGAAATTCAGGCAAATACTGGCAATCATGGTGGTAGCTCACCTCACTCTGAGAATAGCTCCATCCAGAGCACCTCAAGTGGGGCCATGAATTTTCATCTGGACCCATTTGTTGAGAAAGAAGACGCCATTGAGTCGTACCTGGATAGATACGAAAGACTTGCCACTACCTATGGCTTAGTGAAAGTAAAGTGGAGTCTTAAACTATCTCAGGGATTGAGAAGTGTTGCCTACGATGTATATTTGAAGCTCTCAAGAGATGACCAGGAAGATTATGAAATCCTGAAGCAGGCACTGCTTGTGAGATATGAAAAGAACTCAGAATCATATAGAAAGAAATTCCGAACCGCTAAACTTCTTCCAGGAGAAAACTATCACCAATTCTCTGCTAGACTGGAAACTTATTTGGAAAAATGGAGTAGTTTAGGAAAGTGTCAGGATCTGAAAGAAATGATAATGATGGAGCAAGTGAAAGAGTCCATGCCTCAAGAAATGAGGAAGTTTATCATGGAACAAGGAGCAGAGAGATTGGAAGATATTGTAACTGTTGCTGAGAGATATCAAGAAGCTCAGGCAGAATTATTAGGAAATAAGAAGAAGCAGGGTGAAAACTTCAAATCATCACAAAACTATTCCAAATATGAACAAAAGGACCATACCACAAGGAACAAACAAAGGTTTGACCAAAAGGACAAAAACCCTCTAAGATCGGATAAGACACCTTACCGGAAGGAAGGAAAGTGGTGTAAAACTTGTCTAATGAGTAACCACAATACTGCGGACTGCAGAAGGAAGAATCCTCCTCATCATGCTGCATGTCTTACAACAGGGAATCAGGGAAGGAAGAAAATGGCAGTAAGTCAGAAAGACTTCCATCATCCCCCTGTCTGTGAGGAAGTGACCGTGAATGGCACTCAAGTACTGTGTTTATATGACACAGAATTGGACTTTGATTCAGTTGTGTGTTCTTCTCTAGTGAGTCCTGACCAGATAACCACAGAAACAGTGGAAATCAGAGGACCGATCAAGGGAGCAAGAACCATGACACTACCCATAGCTCGAATCAACATAAGTTCTCGCTATGTGGAAGGAGAAATCAAAGCAGCAGTGATGGACGACCCCATTTACCCTTTGATTTTGGGGTGTAGGTATGTTTTCCTTGGAGAACCTATAAAACCTGTAGTTATGGCAACAGTCCAGACCAGGGAAAGCTCCAGGAAAATGGAGGAGAATCCTATCAATACTCATCCAGAAGAGATGAAAAAGGCTCAAGCAGCAGACAGCACATTGAAGCCTTGTTTTGGCAAATTGCCTAAAGCCCATAACCCTCCAGAGAAAGGAGACTTGTATATGAAGAATGGCCTACTATACAGAAAAGCTGGAACAGGACCTAAAGGGCATGGACAGCTTGTAGTGCCAAAATCTTACAGGGAGAAGGTTATGGCGCTAGGACATGCTATACCCTTCAGTGGACATATGGGAATAGGGGCCACTGGACAAAGGATAGCCTGTCACTACGTTTGGCCAGGAATTACAGAGGACATAAAAAGATATGTAAGATCCTGTCCAGAATGCCAAAGAATAGCTCCTAAGCATAGGACTGCACCAGCAAAACTGGGAGAAATGCCTATTATGGGAACCCCGTTTGAACGTGTTGCAGTGGATATTGTTGGACCCCTCACTAGGACCAAGAAGAGAAATGCATATATATTAACCTTGGTTGATACTTGCTCTATGTGGGGAGAAGCAGTGGCCATGTCAGCTATAGATTCAAAGCATGTGGCAGAGGCACTGTTGACAATATTCACCCGATTAGGATTCCCGCATCAGATATTGACTGACAATGGGTCTCAGTTTAAGGGAAAGCTAACACAAGAAGTATTCAGGATATTTCAAGCCAGGCACTATCATTGTAGTCCCTACCATGCCCAAGGGAACGGTCAAGTAGAGCGGTTCAATGGTACGCTAATTTCAATCCTTAGAAAGCTGGTGAGTGAAAATCCTGATACTTGGGATACATACTTACCCGCTGCACTATTTGCATATAGGGAAGTACCCCACAACTCAACTGGATTGGCTCCAGCTACATTGTTGTTTGGAAGACCAATAAAAGGTCCACTGGAAGCATTGTTGCGGACATGGACTGATGAAAAGGCAGAGGAAACAGTGACTTCCTCATACCAGTACGTCAACGAGTTGACATCTCGATTGAAAGCAGGTTGGAAACTGGCCTATGATAACTTAAGACAGGCCAGGAGGAAGCATTCTGCCTACTACAACAAAAAAGCAAAGGATAGGGAACTGGAGGTGGGTGAAAAGGTGTTATTACTGTTGCCAAGCAGCAATAATAAATTGCAGATTGGATGGCAGGGATCCTATGTCATACTGGAGAAACTTTCCAGGACCAATTATAAGATTGACAAGAAAGGAAAGGAGAAGGTATATCATGTCAATCTTCTTAAAAAATACTATGACAAGGAATGATCAGAAGTTGCACATATCATGACCCTAGCCATAGCAACAGAAATGCACGGTGAACCACTTCACTCTATGGAGTATCCACTCACAACTACAGAGGATTATGTTCAAGTAAATATTAGTGAACATTTAACTCCAGAGCAGAAGAAGAGGGTTCAGAAAGTGTTGGAAACCCATGCTGATGTGCTCACAGATAAGCCAGGTCGGACGAATCTGTTAGAGTACGACATGAAGGTTACCGACCCTACCCCAGTATGCATGAGAACATACCCTATACCCTATGCGAAAGCCCAAGCACTAAGGGAGGAAGTTGATTATCTGTTGAAGGAGAAAATTATCTCGAAGTCAGACTCTCCCTATAGCTCAAGTGTGGTGCTATTGAGAAAACCGAGTGGTGAACACAGGTTATGTATTGACTACCGGAAGCTTAATGCGATCACAGAATCTCAGGTGGACCCATTACCTGACACCAACCAGCTGTTCTCTACACTGAGTAAGGCTAGGTATTTATCGAAGGTAGATCTAAGCAAGGGATACTACCAAATACCAGTGAAACCAGAAGTTAGGAAAATGCTGGCATTCAGTACATCAGACGGACACTACGAGTTTAATGTACTACCCTTTGGGCTGAAAAATGCTCCAAGTATCTTTTCAAGAATGATGAGGAAATTACTGGAACCTCTACAAAATCCCCATATCACTAACTTTATGGATGACATTCTTGTTGCTACAAACACATTTGAAGAGCATATAGTAGCGCTCTCCATGTTGTTTGACAGACTGAGAGCCACTGGATTGACTGCACGTCCAACCAAAAGCTATATCGGTTGTAAGGAGTTGGAATTCTTAGGACACACTATTTCTACAGGTCATATGTCTCCTGACCCAAAGAATATAGAGAGGTTAAAGAAGGCACCCAGACCTCAAACGAAGAAAGATGTGAGATCATTCGTGTCATTATGTGGGTTCTATCAGAAGTACATACCCCACTTTAACTCTCTGTGTGCACTATTAAATAACTTAACTAAGAAAGGACAGCCTGATAAAATCCAATGGAATGCTGATTGTGAAAAAGCTTACACAGAGCTAAAAGAAAAACTCACCAGCAAACTAATCCTTACACTACCCGATATCACACAGGAATTTGTATTAAGGACGGACGCTAGCAGTGTAGGTATTGGTGCAACTCTCTTGCAGAAATCAAAAGCCTAGCCGGAGGAACTTTTACCAGTCGCCTACGCCAGTAGGAAGCTGAATGCAGCTGAGTTGAACTACTCGACCATAGAGAAAGAATGTTTAGCTCTAATTTGGTCCATCAACAAATTTTCACCTTACTTGTATGGGACACACTTCATTGTCCAAAGCGATCATCAGCCTTTAACATTCTTGGCTGCATCTAAAAAGTTAAATTCGAGATTGTTAAGGTGGAGTCTGCTTCTGGCGCCTTATTCCTTTACCGTGAATTACATTCCGGGAAGAGACAATGTAGGAGCTGATTTTTTAAGTCGACACCCTAGTACTCTGGAAGGACAGACGCAAAAGGATTAACCACAGCAGGGGTTTACACGTCAGCTATGACAAGTCACAGCTAGGAAAGGAGGGGGCTATGTCGTGAAACGAGTGTAACCCACTACTTTGTTAATCACTATGTCGAGATACAGATTTGCTTCACCCAATCAACGAGCAACGTTCACCAGTCTCTGAGACTGAATAAATTAACGGCCATCTTGTTCACGCAAGATGGCGGAATAAAACTGAATAAAATTAGGCTGTATGAGACCAGGTACTAAACTGCAGGAAACCAATCAGCTTGCTCCGCCAGGAACCAACCAAAAGCCTTGCTTAAGAATTCACCTACCTATATAATCGGGCGGATTTTATGCATAATCACACATCACCGACACGACGCCAGAGATACCGACCGACTGAAGAGGAGAAGCTGTCACCTTGATTTATAGCTTACCTGGAGTGCAATGACCTGCAGCCTGCTTTGCTAAGTCGAGTCAAAATCTGGCCGGTTTGAATCTTAGAGGGTAAATATATTTACGATAACCTTTAGGAAAATAGGCTTTCAGCAGGTCTATAATGTTGGTATTTGTTGTGTGTCATTTATACTACCTATCAGGTTACTGATTGTATCTTGGGGGAATTAAGTATAATGATTGTATTTCCTATTATGATTGAATAGACGAAGACTAATAGGACTCATACCTCAATCTATTGTCTCCTATAACTCAATCTATTGTCTCACATGACTTCAGTCTATTATCTCATATAAGACCAACTGCCATATAACCAAAACAGTCCTTGTTAGGACTCAACCTATTGTCTCCTATAACTTCACTCTATTATCTCAGACCAACTGCAATATAACCCAAACAGTCCTTGTTAGGACTCAATCTATTGTCTCCTATAACTTCAATCTATTATCTCAGACCAACTGCAATATAACCAAAACAGTCCTTGTTAGGACTCAATCTATTGTCTCGTCTAACTCCAAACTATTGTCCCATATAACTCCAACCTGATATATCACCAAACAGTCCTCGTCGCATATACTCCTATCATAAGAACATAACGTTATTGTTAGGATATATTATAGCACTTGTCAGAGAGGGCCTGGTATATTATAGGGGGAAGGAAATGGTTGTATCACACCTAGGTGTACATATTATTGGATGTATTCATGTATTGAATTTATATTATGGGATGTATTCATGTATTGAATTTATATTATTGAATGTATTCATGCATTGAATTTATATTATTGAATGATATCCATGTATTAGTTTATCAGAAAGAATGTTTTGCAAGTAGACACCTGTCTTGTCTCGCTATTGCTAAATCATACTGAGCCATGTTGTCATTCATCCTACATGCAGACACTGAGACACGCTCATATCATATACAATAGAAATAGGTGGGCTTGAGGACAGAAATTAGCCCCTATTTTTGCTTGTTACAGGTTTTATACGTGTCATAAAAACTGAGATCGTGGGTCGTCAATCCAGCTGCCTGGAACTCCGCAGGAGCATAGAGGTTGTCAAGACTCTACATCTTTAGTCCCCCTCAGTCTTGGGTGGGCTAACGAAACGATCAACAGCTGGTGTTTTGTGTCAACCAAACCAAGAAGGACAGCACTTCTAAGAGATGAGTACACATTAGTACCATTTCTGTCGGCATTGTGAGCAAAATCTAAGTCAATGAAGAAAACGTGAATTAGCGTAGCAAGAGACAATAATAAGATCATAGTGGATAAATTATACGTAAATAACAGCATAGCTGATAAACGTTATATCCTTAATTAACAGCACAGCTGATACATGTACTATAATTGAATAACAGCACAGCTGATATAATTTTTGTTCCTATAATTGGAAAACTTGTTATAATATATTTACATATCTATATAAATATAAATATTTGTAAATCATATGTAAACTTACAAATTCATTACATTCCATTTTCAACATTCACCCTTCAGCACAAGAGTAGATAGTGTATATACTAAATAAATAATAAGGAAATTGTATTTGAACGACTTGTCAATTTTATCATTGTTAAGTAAAATCTGTTTCCTTGTTTTTTTTTAATATCACAGTTAGTTACACAGCGGAGGTGGCACTTTATGTCGGTCTCCTCTCTACTATTGTTTCGAGATCAGATCATTCACAGCCGTAACCAATTTGTGATACCAGTATGTCGTAAAAGTTGTAATTTTGAAAATTCAGCCATGGCCTAAACTACAAATTCAAAATCTGTCCGCAAGGTAATGACAGCCGATTTACGGAACTATATCTCGATGACGTCTTTACATTTGAATTCAAAAGGCACAAATCTGGGCTTTTGGGAAAAGCAAAGAAGAAATTAGTGACGAGCGATGTGGAAACAGAAGTGAATGGCGAGCTCATACAATGTAGCTTAGGGATGAATAATGCAAGTATAGTGAACAGTCAGGCCCCATTCTCCATAAAGAGAGGAAAGGGAATGATGGTGATGATGAATTCTTCATTAGATGACGACTTCGAAAATGAATTGCATGAACATGAAAGACAGCGGCGGGTTTCTGTGATTTATAATTGTAATGAAGCATTATTCCAGAAAAAAGAATTGGGAAGATTGTGAGGCAATGGAATCTGTTGGTAAGCTAAAAGTTATGTCTGCTTTTGAGGACATTCACAGCTACCTAACCACGTTCGATCTGATATTAGAGTCACTTCGAGCGTACCAACAACTCGAGTTGTAGCTATGGCGACTGTTTTCGGCAATAATTATTTTCAATGATCTACTTATATTAGAGTAATAATATTTTACAGAACGAGTTATAAATATAAGAACAGTGGAATGATTCTAAACTGTTTGAGAATGCTTGAATAAATAAAATTGCTGTCTTTCAAAGTTGCTGTGTGCATTTGTTTTTAAACTTAACATTAAAAAAAAAAAAAAAAAAAATTTGAGTAGGAGCGCAGAGCGGCGCTGGACCAGTCATTGTCAATGCCGGAGCGAAGCTGGAGGGGGCAACAATTTAAAAAAACTTGATTGCTGCAAATCCCTGGAATAATGTTCTTCGGAAAGTCTACATAGTATCCAGCTATAGAAGTGACTGTAGACTATAAGTTCCTTATGATATCGAGAAAACAAGATTCAAACATCACCAAGGCGACAGTTTTACCTGATGTAAGTTGGCACGGATTATTTTGTTAATTTCCAGTCAGATTGGGCGAATAGAAGCTCTCACAACAGGCAGAAGAGACAAGAACACGCCGAAAGGAACATCAGGTTAAAAAAAGCAGCTGAGGGCTATCACCTCAGGGGCGCATTCCCATAGTCATTCATGACTGAAGGGGCTATTATTACTAAATACAGGGGGTCCTCGATATACGTTGTAGTTATTTTACATATCAGGCTGTAGTATAATAGCCGGAAGCACAGGCCTCGTTCTGACGTCGGCCGTGTACTTCTGTTAAATAGGTTATCATCAACCCTGCAGTAATACTTATTGTAGATAGAAGTTCCGCCAATCTGCGGCTCCCACAATATATCTTCGTCACTGGATTTCTGGACAATATAAGACTAACAGTCTTGGATGGCTACCTCGAGCACAAATATATAAGTTCTGAAATGGCGGATCAGTGAGCTGCTGTTCACCCTAGGTAATCCTTTACATGTTCTGCCACCGAAAAGCGTAATAATGCATAAAGGTCGGTATTACCTGGCAAATGAATCCTCAGAACATCACAAGGAATTCTGTCGTCATCCCGACGCACAGAGATTCACTGGGGAAAACTGCCATAGCAGTTACTTCGAAGATTCTCCCCGAAAAACAATGGACTCTTGGTCCCTTCAGAAAAACAGGACCTCCCGGCTTCCCGGAAGTATATCTCACTCCCGCTTAAAAAACCTTCCCATAGGCCTACGCCGAACTGTCAACCTCTGACCCTACAGGTCAAACACAATGAATGAATAAACAAGGGAAGACAACCCCTAATCAACCTGACATCGCAGGTAAAGACACAATTATACTTATGATACAAACATAAGCAAATAACTTGACAGATGACTCCGTCGAAAATGACAGCAACATTACTACCACCCCCCTGTAAAAAAAAAATGCAATTTTTTTTTAATATGTTCATGGGCACTATGGGCACAAGTCTTTTTTATAAAGAACTTGAATATGTATTTCACCTTGTCTCAATCTTTGTAGATAACAAGTCTTTTATCAAAGAACTTGTATAAATATCTTATATAATAATATTTTATTAAGAAACTCTATATGAAGAGTCTACCTTATCAATATTATCAAAACATGACCAAGTATGTGTATGTAGACTGTGCATGACAGTAATGTAGTACAACCAAAAAAAAAATACAAAGACAAAAATACAAAACAATACAAATGGCAACACTGTTTTAACCAAAAATGTGTAGAGAAATACACAAGAAAGGAGAGACCTACAGAATACAAACAAAACAAATCGACAATCAAAACTGAAAAAACAGACAAAATATTACAAAAACAACGTTAAGTACAATTACATCACAGCTAACATCAATAGCGACCAATTGTCACTAGCAAATTTCCAAATTAAGAAAATTTGCACCTACAGACCGCTTACAGTAAGCCTCGATCAAGTGGCATATTTACCGTAAGACCCACCAACCGAAAAACCCGCAGAAAAATACACCAAAAACAGTAGAAGTAACATAAACATATAGCAATCAATTTCAATGTGTTGCAGAACAAGTTCAGTCACAGCTGAAACTAAAATAAATTCCTTGCTCCTTGCGAACACAGAAACGAAATGTCAAACGCGCACTGAACGTCAAATCCACTGTAACATAAAGTGGTATTCACGAACCAAAGTTACTATGACCTTCTCAAATTAGGGCTTGCACATTGAATGTTTACAATTTCCACGTACTGTTTACAGACACTTGACCTCCAACAATGTAGCTTGAATGCTCTGACCTAGAAAAGTCTGTTGTTGAATGAAACGTGTAACAACCAGCAGTACTGTTTACAATAGGAACCCGCCTTCTATGCAGTTATGGTCCACGTAGCAAATGCCTAGTAGTTCACTTCAGTACTTGTCTTGTTATGCTTTATGTAGCATTATAATATAAATGCTCGTACTGTTTATTTGGGTCAACCGTTGATGACCTATTTCTGTCCTGTTGTAGCCAAAACTTGCAAGTGTAGAATTAGCGCTGTGTGTTACGGCTGTCCCGTGTGTAGCTTAGACCCACAGATCAGAAGTGTAATGTGTACTTGTCCTTCTTGTAACTTTCTCGACAAAACTGGAGACATCATACATGTAACCGCCAACCAGGAATGTAAATTTCTGGATCCATAAATGTCAACAATAATGTCAAATGCTCGCTCTGTTCTTTTTAAACCCCACAGATCTGGTCCATCAGAAATGTAAGTTTCTAGGCCACATTGGCGACAAGAAATGTATCATAAGAGCCCACGTAACTGGCCACCAGAAATGTAACTGTCTTTTTTTTCTTGTTGAGGTGATCACTGGCCCAAGACAGTATACATGTTGTTAGATGTGTAGTGCGAGCGTATGATGAATTGAGTGTGGGTGCGAATGAAGACGCGAATGTGTTTAGGCTCGTATAGATGTAGATCCTGCAACCCATACTCTCATATGCAGTAATCAAGGATGCTTTGACACTGCAGGCATGTTTCAAGACATTTATTGACGGGAACACACATAATATCAACAGGAACAGTCAGTGTAACAAGGTCATGCTGACCTGACATCGATAGGTATACATTTGGCATTCAAAAAGGTAAACATCAGAATAGACGTGCATGGTCAATAGCAAAGTTCTTCAATAATGACAGTTCGTAGCGTCGCCCTTGGCGTCTCTGACTAAACGCGTCAGATGCCTTAGTTACTATGACACATAGGTGCAACTTGGCACTCCCCGCCAATTGCACATATCAGGCTGTAGTATAATAGCCGGAAGCACAGGCCTCGTTCTGACGTCGGCCGTGTACTTCTGTTAAATAGGTTATCATCAACCCTGCAGTAATACTTATTGTAGATAGAAGTTCCGCCAATCTGCGGCTCCCACAATATATCTTCGTCACTGGATTTCTGGACAATATAAGACTAACAGTCTTGGATGGCTACCTCGAGCACAAATATATAAGTTCTGAAATGGCGGATCAGTGAGCTGCTGTTCACCCTAGGTAATCCTTTACATGTTCTGCCACCGAAAAGCGTAATAATGCATAAAGGTCGGTATTACCTGGCAAATGAATCCTCAGAACATCACAAGGAATTCTGTCGTCATCCCGACGCACAGAGATTCACTGGGGAAAACTGCCATAGCAGTTACTTCGAAGATTCTCCCCGAAAAACAATGGACTCTTGGTCCCTTCAGAAAAACAGGACCTCCCGGCTTCCCGGAAGTATATCTCACTCCCGCTTAAAAAACCTTCCCATAGGCCTACGCCGAACTGTCAACCTCTGACCCTACAGGTCAAACACAATGAATGAATAAACAAGGGAAGACAACCCCTAATCAACCTGACATCGCAGGTAAAGACACAATTATACTTATGATACAAACATAAGCAAATAACTTGACAGATGACTCCGTCGAAAATGACAGCAACACACGACCTATAACGAAACCACTTATATCGGACATCTGTTATCAGTGAACTAATGTATTATGTGGGAGATGCGTTCCAGACCAACTAAACAATTCCAATTTATATGGAAGTGTTTAAGCATATAAAAAGATAAACTTTTTTTTTTTTAAATTGTACACAAATTTGTAATGCAAAATATAATTTATTTTAATTGCTAAATAATAATTAGAAAATACATTATGAGATTATTAATAAAATATAAAAATATTTTTTAAATTATTTTTCCTATTACAATTGTTCCTCATAGTCTTGACGTTGCTGCAGCCATAACTGAAGCTCCTGCTGCTTCTGTGAAAAAGACGTAAGTGCTAATATATACGATGTATATCGAGTTTACCGTCCCTAATTTAAAAAAAAAAATTTACTTTTTAAACTAGGGAAATTTCGAACTATCTCTTTTCCGTCTGCATTTAAAGGCGTGGTATCCCCAGTATAACGGTACTGTTGTTCGCTTTCCCGGTTGTGACGTATGATGGAAAATGGGCCTACAGTAATCTGAGAGTCTTTGTGGCCTCGTAGCGCTCTATGATTTGCTAGCTAAAACCATGCATTTACTACCTGTCTTTACTCACACAAGCTTACTTTTTCGTCTCCGCCTCTTTTCTTTGAACACAAGCAAACGATGTGTTTACAAACTTTCATGACCTGCCCGTCATAACAGGTAGCGAATCAGGTTTATTTACCTCGTCTTCTCATGCGAGCTTATCTGTCAATCATACGATACCTGACAGACCGCACGTGAAAAACACAGAATCTTTTTGAAGTCTACGAAGGGAAATCCAAAATTCCCCGAGTACGCTTTGATGTCGTATACGCAGATAATTCTTCGAGAACCCGTTAGACGTAACAATTCTGTTGATGTCGGTTAGCAACGCCCGACAGAGCCGACCCGTAAGCCTTTCATTTGGGAAACGCAGTCGCTGTTCCCCGTTACACATAGTAACGCAAAAATTAACATCATCGATAGATTAGAGAAATTTAAGCACATATAAGCTGTGTTTTCTTAAAACTCATTAAAAGTGTTAGCTTTTACCATTATAAATCACTTAGATTTTCTAGCTGTTAAAACTAGTGAAATAAAATAACACGTAGCTATTTCATACCAGATGTTCAGTTATAATGTTAATTTTTACCACACGCTTTCTCACACAAGAAGAGACGTTTTAGCTGACTGGTTTACATGCTAGGCGCGACTGATAGTGACAGAAAAGAATTCACGCTTTATTTCATTGTGCGTATTTATTATAAGTGCCTGTTATTTAATATCATACGACTAAACTATCAGACGTCGACCAAATTAATAGCTACTTAACGAAAGGCGATAGTTTGTGATAATTGACATTGTACGCCGATCGTTAACCGCGAGCAGGGGGGGAGAGTCGCATAACTCAATCCAACCTACACTCGCTAAGCGACGCACGATAAGGTAGGCTAAAGAAAATACCCGTGCCGTTTAACTTTAATCAGGACTGACGGAGTGGATAAGAGATCGTCTTGTCTCCGTCTGTGTACATATATATATATAGCTATATAGAATAGTAGCATTTTTTCCATAAATGTTTTTCTTATATTCCTAGCAGATCTGATCAAGAGCGTCCAGCGGTCTTTTCTTTTGCTTGGTTTTTTGGTCTGTGAAATTTTACTTTGTTAGTTACCTGTGCCTCAAATTGGTTTGAGCGGTACCGATTTTCATTATAAGCGTGTACTCGCCAAAGATACATGAGAACAGTTCTGACACTAAAAGTAATTTAACTGGACTTACCAAACCTAGCAATATTTTTCAATTTTATCAGGCCACTGGGGTGTACAAAAATAACATTTATTCCCGAATTCTGACAGTCGCATTCAAGCGAAGCATCCAGAAATTTACGCTGTTCAGAATTAGCGCTCTAACATAGAGTCAGCCGACAGGATTATCATCATTTATCATTGTAACATTTTGGCAACCAGACGTATTCCAATACTGGAATTATTTTCCTCTTTAAATTGTGAACCACAAGAGCACGTTCCTACATCGACTATTCACAGTAACATTTGTTAGCTAGAAAAACCTACCAGATTTGGCGTTCCCCTCAAAAGTTGTTGTTAGAGGACGAACTGGGGCCAATGTGGGAAGTGAACTGGATAGTTGTACGCCGAGGAATATCTCATAGGAGGTAAGAGTGAGAGAGTGGCCACTGTTTGCAAGAGAGAGTGAATATTTTTCTTTGTTACAGAGATTTTACCAACTCTGGATTTGCCTAATTTGGTTACTTTACTGTACTTATAGAGTAAGACTTTGTTTAATACTGTCTACTCTGTATCCATTTATTTAATTATTTCTTCCATTTTTCCGTCTTGATACATAGTTCTTACATTCCAGTATCCAATTTAAAAAATCTCCTTAGCCCCCAAGATATTAGAATGAGTCATGTTCACTGTCGAGCCTGGTTCTGTTTCGATAACAATCGCTTGTTTTACGATAGTGACTTGTTAATTCTCTGATCAACCCTCCTATAATATCATTAAATATACATACCAAGCTTCGTCTGTTTAATTCAAATGTTATCTCAGTGTTAACATACGGCTGTGAGAGTTGGAAAATAACAAAATCATTGGAGAACAAGCTGAATACATTCGAGAACAAATGTCTTAGAAAACTCATGAACATCAGTTGGAAAGAATTCAAGACTAATAGTGCGCACAGATTCTTTTGTGTGATAGTCTGTGACGCACAGATTACTGTTGGTAGGCATACAAATGTAAAGTATAACTAGTTGTCTGATGAAAAGTATTTTATTTACGAATCAATGATTCTTAGTCTAAGGGACAGAACCCTGATTGATCGATGTTATATTCGGTTATATGGGTTATCTTTTCTTGTGTCACAATCTGGCGTATGAATACTAGATTTACGTCATTTTGCGTCTGGTATGGCCAGATACAGATTGGTCTTGCTTAAAATGTTTATGGCCCGAATTTATATTGATTCCTTGACTATTTAAGGTGATTCGGTCTTATATCTTTGTATCTTTGTATTTCTATGTCGGTCTATTTTTTGAGCTGAACTCGGGGGTCAAAAGCATTTCTGCGCATGCGTCGATTTGGGGTGTCGAGAGAGAAGCGGCTGTCATGTCGTCGCTACTATGGGCTGGTCGATTAGAATGCCTGAAGATTGATCTCTGTGATTTATTCTAGGAAGGAGATTGTTTCTCTGTATGACTGTAGTATCAAAGATTCTCCTAATGTTGATTATTAACGCCAAGGAATGGCGTGCATTATTCGCTTGTGTGTGTTTTCCTAAAGCCAGGTAAAACCAAAACCTTTTTGCTGGACTTTTTTTGCTAAGCCTAGATGGGAGACGTATTATCGTACATCTAGGAAACAAGACTACAGATGAAGATGACGTGTTATCTAGCAGCACTAGATTATTTGATGTAGCCAGCCTTATTGATAGCAGAAATGTATAGAAGCCCAATGAGGACATTTATGGATGAATAACGAATTAATTCTGCTTCATAATTTTTCATCCTGGGTGAGCGAAGCTCACGGAGGAGAGCCATTTTGTGGATCCCGCCATTGTAAGCGGATCATCGTCGGAGAACAGAAAAGGTCCTATTATCTGATGATGGTACAGAGATCTATATATTATGAAAACCCACTACTGTGGTTTAACATTGTTGCTATAAACATTTGATGAATTTACGGCTTGAGAAACTTAGCCAGGAGAAGGTTCTGACAGTGAACCATTGTTGATGATTATGTATCCACCTTAACTGACGCGATTAGTCAGTTGAAGCATGAGACGATAGACAACCAGAATATTGAGTGCTTGCCTACTATCGTTCCATTATATTTACATGCCACATAAATGTACATCTGATATTATCACCCATTTTTCAAGTATACGATGATTTTTTGCCAACCTGTTCAAGTGACTGTAATCGTGATGTCGAAGTGTACGTCCATTATTAAATGTATGAAACGTCATCAGCAGTCTACCCTTTATTGAATTCTAACTATGATTGAGTGAGTGACTTGTCAACTCAACAGAACAGTACACACATTCGCGTCCTTTACATCTACATTCTCACTCGATGTCAGCACTGTGTCGGAACGAGTTGACCATTCATTTATGTGTCCAGTATAACCTGATGAAAGCAGTAACATCACAACAAAAAAACACCTTATCAATGTGGTAGGCCAGATTTCTGGGTCTAACCTGCACAGTGGACATTGCCAGAAGTCAGCTACTGATACCAGATCGTTTCCTGCGGACGCATACGACACATATAAACACCAGCATTACAAGTCTACAGTCGATGTCAGCTAGTCAGCAGTTTCGTTACGTGACCTGACCTGTCAAGCAGAGGCAGTAACTAGGTCAGCGCTTGTTGACATTTGTGTTAGAACAGACATCATTGCACAGCAGGGTATTAGCAAATATTAACTGTGTTAGCGAGAAGTGCTTATATTTCAACGGTGGATCTTCTGGTGTCCTGCTCTATATTGAACATTGTAATAGTTTAGGCCAGAAGTATTAATTTATTAAAGTTGCAATTTATTAGTTAGTTGATAATTAGAAACTATACCATTATGTCGTAGAACTGAACCTCCTTTGCAACACATATGATTCACATGCTATTTGATTACATTATATGATATATATATATATATATTTATGTTTAAATGTTTACATGTTGCATATTAGTGTTGTGTATATGTCTGTGGGCGGTTGGGTAAGGTGACTAATATAAGATTTCCCACGTCATAGAGGGCTTATATTAGTGTTCTGTAGGCGCAAATTTTCTTAATTGAAAATTTGCTAGCGACAATTTGTTGCTATTGTTGTTAGCTGTGACGACGTGTTGTTTTTTCTTCGTTGTTTTTGTAATATTTTTTCAGTTCTTTCGTTTTGTTTTGATTTGTTTGTATTTGTAGGTCTCATCTTTCCTGTCATTTAGTTCTATACAACTTTATATTTATACACTGTGACGTCATTTGTGTTGTTTATTTCCTCGCGGTTGTCATCACAGGTTCTGTGATTATTTTCTTCAGTTTACCTATTTAACTTATTTGATTTCTGCGAATGTTTCCATGTTGTCTTTCTTGATTGTCCTTTGTTTATGTTGTTGGTTGACATATGCTATAAGGTATATTTGATCATACACTATATGAAGTGCACTTGTGGTATAGAATAAACTGGTAGTTCATTACTATTATTATTATTATTATTATACAAGTAAGTATACAAGACCTTATTAAAGGCTTGTCTCCCACAGAGATTGGGATAAAGGGAGCTGGTTATTCAAGTTTATTAAAACTTGCTCTCATTCACGGTGGAATAAATTTCATTGACTTTTTCAGGTAACTAGTCACATATTGTTAGACATTATGTCGACTTTAGATTACTTTATTGAGCTAGGGAAATCCCTAGGCAAGACTGGTGATATGTTGGAAGAGTATGCTAACAGTCAATATGACAAAGCACAAAAATTTGAAATTGATAAACTGAAGGCTGAAGAGAAAAAACAAAAAGCTGAGGAGAAAAGATGGGAAAGAGAGGCTGAAGAAAAAAGATTACAAAGAGAAGCAGAAATTGAACAAAAGAAAAGAGAGGCTGAAGAAAAAAGATTACAAAGAGAAGCAGAAATTGAACAAAAGAAAATTGATGCTGAAGAAAAAAGATTACAAAAAGAAGCTGAGGCTGAAAATAAAAGATTGGAAGCTGAGGCTCAAGAAAAAAGATTTCAAAGAGAAGCTGAAGCTGAGGAGAGAAAAATGAAGATGGAACATGAACATAAGGAAAAACTTTTAGCATTTGAGTTAGAAAAATTGAAATTGACAAATATGAGTAATGTTAATCAGTCATCTGGTGGTAATGGTAAACCTTTTATTTACAAGATCAAGCTACCAGCATTTAATCCATCCAGTGACGATATAACAGTGTGGCTGGATAGGTTTGAACGTTCTTGTCGAAATCATAACGTGGATAGATCACAATATGCTAATCAGTTATCAGAGATACTGAAAGGTGACACTCTGACTAGTTTAAGCTTGGTAGAAGAGGCTGACCAGGATAATTATGATGTTATCAGAGCAGCCTTATTAAAAAAATATCAATTGACAGAGGAAGGTTACCGTCTTTTGTTTAAGAGAATGGTACCTGAAACAGGGGTAGAATTCTCAGAATTCATTGCAAGGACACGTCTTACATTTAATCGTTGGATTGAGCTGTCCAAAACAGAAAAGACATATGAAGCCCTTATGGACTTGTTGCTCAGAGACAAGATTATGTCAAGTGTAAATAAACCATTCCTTGAATTCCTACATGAGCGTAAACCCAAGACACTAAAAGAAATGTAACAATATTGTACCCAATACGTCACTGCACATCCGGACGTAGCTATTAGCAATGCTAAGGTTAAGGAAAGTATGCCAGTTGCTTCAGCAACACCATACAACCCTAATTACTCACACAAATTTCAAGGACCACAAAACAGGTTTGATAAAAAGGGTAACTCGAATAATTATCAAAATCAAGGTAATCAATCATTTCAAGGTTCTTCTTCGAAGAACTGGAGACGAGGTGACAGCCCTCGATACAGGGGTTACCACAATTATAGGAATTTCCGCAGAGGAAGTCATTATAGGAACTATCCAAGTCATCCGTCATGGAGACAACAAGACCATAATTACAGAGATACTCATTATAATGAACATAATGATTGTAACCATGAGAACTATGACTCAAACCCAAATAGGGGTTACAATAGAGGAAACAATAATAATTGGAGAGGCAATAATAATCGAGGTAGATCTCAATACAGAGGACATAAATCACATTATCAGGCAAACTCTGCGCAGCAAGAGTCCCATGAAGCCTGTAATCAGACTAATGATAATAAAAACTCTAATAATATGGCATGTTCTGCTTTTGATTTTGGTAGAGCATCTCAATGCTCCCAATGCAAGACATTATTCGAACCAACTACGGTGTCTACTTTAAATTGTGGTCACCCTCTTAATGCTCTTCCTGCGTCAGTCGTGCATGATGGAAGAGGATCTCTTGTCTTACATAAAGGTCTAGTAAATGATAGCCCAGTCTCAATTCTTTTTTATTCTGGATGCACCACCATTGGTGTTAGGCAGTCACTCGTAGATCCTTCCCATGCCACAGGCAAAGTAGTCAAATGTGTAACATTTGGCGGCACCTTAGAGAAGTACTCTACTGCTATCATCAATATAGCTACTCCTTTCTTTACGGGAGATGTGCATGCATGTCTTCTGCCGAATCCGATCGCTGATCTCATCATTGGTCGTATTCACGGAGTCAAAGAATGCACTCCGCAACAAATTGCTGCTTGGGAAGATCAAAATATGCAAACTGCTAATGCAGTAGTCACAAGAGCGCAAGCTCTCAATATGCCTCAAACTTCATCTACTGAAGATGCTGAAGTGCATAACCAAGATGATCCCTTGGTAATTTCTCGTGACTCATTTATAAAACAGCAAGAAGATGATCCCACTCTAAAGAAATTCTTCACTCTTGCAACAAAAGGTGATCCAAATAAAGATACAAATCGAAAATCTTGGATTACAATGAAAAATGGCGTACTTGTGCGTATGGTCCAAGACTCTACTACGTCAATGCATTCTCAGATTCTTGTTCCCAAGAATTTGAGAGTTAAAGTTTTGCAGCACGCTCATGATTCTCAGTGTGCTGGACATATGGGTTTTTCCCGTACTAAGTCAAGAGTTCTTGCGGCTTTCTTTTGGCCTTTCGTAAACAAAGACATACGGATTTATTGCCGATCTTGTAAGGTATGTCAAGAAGTCAAATCCAAAGGTCCACGCCATGCTGCACCTATTCAGGCTGCAGATATTCCTATTCGGCCGTTTCAGAAAATGGCAATAGACATTATTGGTCCGTTTAAGATCAAATCTGCCAGAGGACATCAGTTTATCTTAACGTGTGTTGACATGTGCACACGTTGGCCAGAGGCTATACCTCTGAAGAGCATTTCCACTGCCGATATTGCAGACGCTCTTTGGCTTATATTTTCTCGTCTGGGATTCCCCGGAGAAATATTATCAGATCATGGCACCCAATTGATATCGGATACCATGTCTCAAGTGATGTCTACTCTGAAGATAGATAGATCATTGAGTAGTATCTATCATCCTATGTCTAATGGGATGGTGGAACGTCTAAACAGAACACTCAAAAACTTACTAGGGAAGATAACTGAGGATCATCCTCAAGATTGGGATAGGGTTTTGCCCGCGGCCCTCTTTGCGTACAGAGAGGTCCCCAATGAACATACAGGATTTTCTCCCTTTGAACTTGTCTTCGGCGCGCGACCGCGCGGCCCTATGTCTTTGCTTCATGATCTTATAACAGCTGATAATATTGATGATGACACAAAATCTTCTTACGAATATGTCATCGCGCTTAGACACAAGATTATCGAAGCATGCAGATTAGCAACTTCTTCTTCTGAATTTGCCAAACAGAAGGCAAGGCAATTTGCCAATAAGAAGAGAACATTACGACAACTTTGTCCTGGGGACAAAGCATATGTTCTGCTACCTTGTAGGGAAAACAGACTTCTTATCTCATGGAAAGGTCCGTTCGATATAATCTCGAAAATTTCCGATGTTGACTATATTGTCGATATTGATGGGAAACATAAAACCTTCCACATCAATATGCTTACGGAATTCCATGAACGTCCTGAGTATTTGCTGCCTATTTTCCAGGCAACGGACGATTCCCCAGTACCTCATGGTCATTTCTCATCCTTGTCAGTAATACAGGATGAAGAAACAAGTTTCTCGGATGTAAATCTCCCTCTTCCAGTGATTCCACTTCATTCTAGTGAATCATGGAAAAACGTTACTGTTTCTCCTAATTTATCTCTAGAGGAACAGCGACAAGTTTCTTCTATGTTACAAACATTTCAGGATGTCCTTACTGACATTCCTGGACACACCAATGTCATTGAACATGACATTATTCTAACTGACCATAATCCTATTAGGGTCAGACCATATCCTATACCTATACATTTTCAGACACAGGTCGAGAAAGAGTTGGATGAGATGATAGAATTAAAAATAGTCGAACCATCCAGTTCTGCATATTCTTCGCCGATGGTTATTGTTCGGAAAAAAGACAATAACATACGTCTTTGCGTTGATTATCGCAAATTGAATCAGATTACGAAGTTCGATGCTGAACCTATGCCTTTACTAGAAGAGCTACTTACTAGGCTTTCTAAATCTCATTTCTTCACTAAACTTGATTTGTCAAAAGGATATTGGCAAGTCCCATTAAGTGAACGAGCCAAACCTCTTACTGCTTTTTCTACACCTAGGGGTTTGTTTCAATGGAATTTCATGCCTTTCGGCCTTATGAACGCCCCGGCTACATTCGTACGCATGATGCGTCGAATCCTATCTCATCGTTCAGATGTCATTGCGTACTTAGACGACATCTGTCTTTTCAGTGATACTTGGGAAGATCACTATTTAGGGTTATATGAATTACTGTCTACCTTACGCGAGCATAAGTTGACAGCAAAACCCTCTAAAGCATGTATTGGTTTTAGCGAAATTTCTTTCCTAGGTCACCGTGTCGGCCATGGTTTCTTAAAGACAGAGGACCATAATACCAGTAAAATACTTAACATCTCTATTCCTAAGACTAAAAAGCAAGTGAGAAGTCTATTAGGTCTTATACAATTTTATGGACGATTCATTCAGAATCTATCCTCTATCATGGCACCGCTTTCTTCGTTACTAAAGAAAGGGTCCCCTAATTTGGTCCACTGGTCTCAGGAATGCCAATCATCTTTGGATAAGATTAAAACTTTGTTTTCAACATCACCTATTTTAGTGTTACCTACAACAGATAAGACATTTGTTCTTCGTAGTGACGCTTCATCCACTGGGATTGGAGCGGCACTAATGCAAGAGTACTCTGAAACTCTGCATCCTGTAATGTATATCTCACGAAAACTTAATGCGGCAGAGAGGAATTACTCGGTTTTAGACCGTGAACTTTTGGCGATGGTTTGGTCAATTCTCAAACTTCAAAGATTCCTTCTTGGCGCGCATTTCATAGTGGAAACTGACCAGAAAGCTCTTACGGCTATTCAAAGTAAAAACTTGAAGAGCTCGAGATCAACTCGATATGCCATTGCTCTTCAACCTTTTCATTTCTCGGTGCGAGCTATCCGTGGTTCAGAAAATGTGATGGCAGACATTCTGTCTAGATGCCCACATGATTCCACCTAACTGTTAAATCTTGGACTTTTTAATGTGTCTAACTTTACAACAGTTATTTTTTTCTATATCAAAATATGTACACATTTATAATATATGATATAGTGATTGTATAAACACTTAGCGGTTCACTAATGTATATTCACCGCTACTCTTTTTGATGATTTTTCTTTTGTCAATCATGAACTTATGGTACTTAATATGAAATTGTGATTGAAATTATTGTATGCATTGTGTCATTGCCAGTATTGTAGTATGCGTTGGTGACACCTCCCTGGAAATATTTATACTTAGAGAAATACTTTCTCTGAGATGTTGAGATATATTCTCACCGGTCGAGCTATACTTCGACTTTGCCTTAATTTGGCGTTATAAATCGCCGATATTTCTCATCTGCGCATTATACGTGCGTCGTGAGCCTATTGTATGTTGCTCTCAGATGAAAAAAAAAATGATTTTCATTTTTTTCCCGGGGGGTGTGGTAGTCTGTTGCGCACAGATTCTTTTGTGTGGTAGTCTGTGACGCACAGATTACTGTTGGTAGGCATACAAATGTAAAGTATAACTAGTTGTCTGATGAAAAGTATTTTATTTAAGAATCAATGATTCTTAGTCTAAGGGACAGAACCCTGATTGATCGATGTTATATTCGGTTATATGGGTTATCTTTTCTTGTGTCACAATCTGGCGTATGAATACTAGATTTACGTCATTTTGCGTCTGGTATGGCCAGATACAGATTGGTCTTGCTTAAAATGTTTATGGCCCGAATTTATATTTATTCCTTGACTATTTAAGGTGATTCGGTCTTATATCTTTGTATCTTTGTATTTCTATGTCGGTCTATTTTTTTAGCTGAACTCGGGGTCAAAGGCATTTCTGCGCATGCGTCGATTTGGGGTGTCGAGAGAGAAGCTGCTGTCATGTCGTCGCTACTATGGGCTGGTCGATTAGAATGCCTGAAGATTGATCTCTGTGATTTATTCTAGGAAGGAGATTGTTTCTCTGTATGACTGTAGTATCAGAGATTCTCCTAATGTTGATTATTAACGCCAAGGAATGGCGTGCGTTATTCGCTTGTGTGTGTTTTTCCTAAAGCCAGGTAAAACCAAAACCTTTTTGCTGAACTTTTTTGCTAAGCCTAGATGGGAGACGTATTATCGTACATCTAGGATTGTTGACTACAGATGAAGATGACGTGTTATCTAGCAGCACTAGATTATTTGATGTAACCAGCCTTATTGATAGCAGAAATGTATAGAAGCCCAATGAGGACATTTATGGATGAATAACGAATTAATTCTGCTTCATAATTTTTCATCCTGGGTGAGCGAAGCTCACGGAGGAGAGCCATTTTGTGGATCCCGCCATTGTAAGCGGATCATCGTCGGAGAACAGAAAAGGTCCTATTATCTGATGATGGTACAGAGATCTATATATTATGAAAACCCACTACTGTGGTTTAACATTGTTGCTATAAACATTTGATGAATTTACGGCTTGAGAAACTTAGCCAGGAGAAGGTTCTGACAGTGAACCATTGTTGATGATTATGTATCCACCTTAACTGACGCGATTAGTCAGTTGAAGCATGAGACGATAGACAACCAGAATATTGAGTGCTTGCCTACTATCGTTCCATTATATTTACATGCCACATAAATGTACATCTGATATTGTCACCCATTTTTCAAGTATACGATGATTTTTTGCCAACCTGTTCAAGTGACTGTAATCGTGATGTCGAAGTGTACGTCCATTATTAAATGTATGAAACGTCATCAGCAGTCTACCATTTATTGACTTCTAACTATGATTGAGTGAGTGACTTGTCAACTCAACAGAACAGTACACACATTCGCGTCCTTTACATCTACATTCTCACTCGATGTCAGCACTGTGTCGGAACGAGTTGAACATTCATTTATGTGTCCAGTATAACCTGATGAAAGCAGTAACATCACAACAAACCTACAAATGCAACACAACAGAATACCATTGCAGGCACTCACTTGGGTTCCTGAGGGTAAGAGGAAAAAAGGAAGACCAAAAGAAACACTCAGAAGAACAATAATAAGAGAAGGAAGAACGTTGGGATTAAACAATGTGCATAAGAGGAGTGGCGTCACAACGAACAACCCGGAGAGCACTGGTTTCTGCCTTATGCGCCGTGTTTGGTGCTTAAAGATTTTATTATTTTTATTACTCTGTATCAAAGTGCTAACCTTCGACCTTTAGGTTATTAACTTTGGGTTCTTTTCTCCATAGGGGGAGGGCGCATCTATTTTTTTGTTATTTCATATGTATGTAAATCTGATTTGTTTGGCCTTTCTTTAGATAATTGGTGTTGTCAAGTTTAATGATAATAAACAACAAAGAAACTTAACTTTGTGTGTTGGACAGACCCATCCCCAATTAACCGTAGTTTTTTCACGTTTGTGTGTCTTGTTGTCACATAGCTGTGTGTGTGTAGTTAAACTTATATTTATATGTATGAGGAGGGCAAGGTTGTCGTGTACTAAATTACAGTCGTATAGATAGGCTGGAATAGAGAAACTTACTCATTTCAGAGACATATCTTTTGTTCCTTAAGCTACCACCCGTGAAATCTATTTCTCACACCTTTCTCACGTACCTATCACCATCCACTCTACTCAAACGGGCCAAAATAACTCACAACCTATCTGTACGACACCGGTGAAAACCCACGAGAAAGTTTACTAAAATTTACTTTATTTATTAACTGCATACAGATAATAAGAACGCGATATTTTTCTTTGAAATAGAGTTAACGTTTGATAAAATGTCACTGAACCTTCTACCGTAGATGTCCAACACAGGTAAAAGTTACAGAAATAAATATATAAATTTAAAAAATAAACTTGTATGAAATCAGTTTTAGAAATTAACGGTACACAGGAAACACGGGATGTTTCGGGTTTCACCCTTCATCAGCCACAGCTACAAAAAGGTGACAAGAATTATAGACAGATCAAAGAAAAATACCACAAACACATAAGAGGATGAGAAAAACAGACAAAAAGAGCGATGCAAGCTGATTAAAAAGTAAACTGCACAGGTGATGAAAGAAAAAAGAACAATAATAACGCAAGAAAAATGCAAAAACAGAAAGAAAGGACTGTTAAAGCAAGAAATAAAAGTAAAAGTTACAGGTAAGCTGCACTTATTCCAAATGTTCTGAAATCTGAATACAGGTGTGATTCTATCCAGGTAGATATTTAGACAGCTCAACGTTTCTAAAGTAGATCTCAACAGCTCTTAGGTTACCTGCCGCAGGTTTATACCCTCAACCAGACCCCCCTATCAGGGTAGAGAACCAACCTTCTGCTGCCATTGCATCACTCGCCAATTAATGGGTATGGTGTGACCTCCAACAACTGAGCCCGCTGAGTTGAGGAAGTCCTATGGGGTTGGAATAAAGCCCAAAACCTCACCGCATCTACTGCTAAAAAGGTACTCCCATGGCAGATACAACCGTAGGGGAGTGAAGTGTTAGAGACTTCACTATACTAGGTCCAGTATCGAAAGGTGGGGGTGACCAGTTCTCTTCCTCGCTGCCCTTTCCTTTCCTAACTCAAAGAGCAGAGTCAGGTCCCTATTTACAACTTGGTAGACTGAAGCGTGTCGGTTCTGTGACTCGAACCCTGCACTTTTGCCGCGAGAGGCCAGACCTCTAACCACTCTGTCAATCGGACGCAGGGGTAAAAAGGGTGGAAAAACTGGAATCCTTGGGGTTCGGAAGACGAAGATGATCCCCGCAACCAAAATAAATATTTTTGTTCTATACTTTTATTATTTACTCGGAGGTACGTCACAGCGTGGGTTTACTATCTTGTTTTGGGAATCACTGAACAGTGACACGTCACGTTTTTGTCATGGTATAGTTGTGTGTGTGTGTGTGTGTTTTTTTAGAGATATTTGCCACCCATTCAATCCTTGTGCTTCCTAGCAATGTTTTTTTTTTCTTCAGATCGCTTCTAGTGCGATTTAATAGTCTCGACTCTCTGTTTCGCTTACGTTCTCTCTCTCTTCTTCTCTCTTTCTCGCTGTCTCTTTCTCTCAACGTACTCGTCCTGTTTCTTTTACTTCACCTTTCTCTCTTTCTCTTGTTCGCTCTTTGTCCTTGTCTTATCTTCCTCTATATTCCTCTCAGTTCTCATGCTCTCACTCGCTCTAGTTCTCCGTCGATCTTTCTCACTGTTTCTCTTCTACCTCTCTCTCTCTCTCTCTCTCTCTCTCTCTCTCTCTCTCTCTCTCTCTCTCTCTCTCTCTCTCTCTCTCTCTCTCTCTCTCTCAGTTCCCCCTTTTCTCACACTCTGTCGTTCTATCTCCATCTCATTTTCTCCCTCCTCCTTCACTCTATCTCAGTCACTGTATTTAAAATTGACAATTCAGACAGTCCAAACAAACATGTATGCGTGTGATTTTGTTTTGTTTTGTTTTTAGTTTTTTTTTTTTTTTCTCAGCCGGCACACAAACACGATATTAGATGTTAAGTTAGGAAATCCTATTAGAGCCTTATCATCCCCTTAACATCGGCTGTCGGAGCTCTGGCCATAAGAGGATTGGGGTACAAAATACTGACCACATTACAAGTTTAAGAAAACGTAAGACAAACAGTATAGTTTTCCACGTTCTACTTTGGAGTAATTCCTGGCATTCTATACTTGATGACTAATGGGTCAGAACTGGGGAGACAAAAAGCAGAGCGGTGATACGAAGATGCATAAGCAAACAAATATTAAAAAAAAAAAAACAGCTGGGCACGAAAAACTTAAAACAGGGCAGTTCGACAGCTACTCAAACTACGGCATTTCTCGTGTGACAAGGGCTTCTGTTTGCACGAGTCCAGAAGGGAGGAAAAATCACGTTGAGCAAGCAAGAAGGACCGTCGGTCGCGTGCGATGTAAGTATGAACCAAGGTGAGAATAGGGTCCTAGTCATGTGAGAATGTCCAGCATACAGCAGCAGTCGACGACGCCACTACCTGCACGGACCGTCACTCACCAACCTGAGAGAACCGATCTACCGGACACACCATCTGTACCGTGTGTTCTGTGTAAACAACCGTTTGGCCAGAAAAAAGTTCAGCACTCCACACCTCGACTGACATACGCAGATGACAAAACAACACACAACTAAGATAAACAAGGCGTCACGTAGATGGTGAAGAGTGGAAACTTAGACACGTTTTTCTTATTTTTTAAAAATTCGGGACTTAAAATTTCTTAGTTCTCATTCAGCTTGGACTATCGGGTCCATGAATCTGGAATATTCGACCTAAAATGTGTGACACTGGAATTATTGTTACATTATTGTGCCCTATTTTTTGTCATCTCGGAAATATGTAAATATTCACTAACGGAATGCAGACCAAACCGTAAGGTCTTTTATGTTTGGACAAGCGCCCTAATATAACCAACGGACCCTGTATCTAGGTTTAACGTGGCGCGCCTCACCAAAAACGAGGCAAAAAATCTCGGAAATCTGTATACATTCGTCTGAGTTCCAGAAATATTCAATGTCTACACGTCCGCTTGTGAAACCTGCAACCGAATACTTCAGTGCCCAGACGTTTATTACTCCACGCATTATTATGGATTCCCTGTGGATATTTTCCTCTGTTTTCAGCGCTTAAGCTGATATTAATATAATATAGCAGGAAATATGAACTATAGTGACTTCAAATCTTTCTTTGTGACTGCCTATCATAGACTGATATTCAATGCCCAGTACAGCTTCGTTTACAAAGTGCAGCAATGTGGACAGCTTCGTAAATTCTCTACTGGAATCAAGATTCTTCATGGCGCTGTCATTGTGAACCAGGATTGGTTGAATCAATAACCGACATGTACTAACTTAAGCTGGTGAGTACTTCTGTATCACAAAATACTATAAGGTATATTGGAAATTGCTCGGTGTAGTTGGGGGGGGGGGGGGGGGGGGAGAAAAGGGGTATGTGATGAGACAGAAAGAATAGGCAAACTGCTTCCTGTGGCATGTCGTAGCAGGCGACTAATGTAAGATTGTGCATGAGGCTGGCAACCTCATCATATAAAACGTATTGCTACAGAAACCAACGCTACAAGAGCGCGTGACTGCTTGGTGTAGGTTTCTTGTAAGGGGGACTAGCTACAGTGGTGACTCTATGTTCTGTCAAAAGTGAAACGGAAAATAATGGTGATGATGATGATGGCGATGATTATTATGATGATGATCGTGAAGATGATGAGGATGGTGATGATGACGACGAAGAAGATGATGGTGATAATAATGGTGATGATAAGGATGGTGGTGATAAAGATTGTGATGATGATGATGATGATGGTGGTGATAGTGATGATGATGGTGATGGTGGTGATAGTGATGATGGTGATGATGGTGGTGATAGTGATGATGATGATGGTGGTGATAGTGATGATGGTGATAGTGATGATGGTGATGGTGGTGATAGTGATGATGGTGGTGGTGATGGTGGTGATGATGATTGTGGCGAGAGGTTTTATTTTGGCTCTTGGATCAGTATAGTACTGACAATTACAGAAATAGGATTTCTGCAGAAAATGGTGAAGTCCCAGTGTCTGAGAGAACTACTGGTATCACAAATTAGTTACGGCTGTGAATGATCTGATCTCGAAACAATAGTATAGAGGAGACCGACATAAAGCGCCACCTCTGCTGTGTAACCAATTGTGATATTAAACAAAGCAAGGAAACAGATTTTTACTTAACAATGATAAAATTGACAAGTCGTTCAAAATACAATTTCCTTATATTTTATTTAGTATATATACACTATCTACTCTTGTGCTGAAAGGTGAATGTTGCAAAAAAAAAATGGAATGAAATGAATTGGTAAGTTTACATATGATTTACAAATATTTATATTTATAAATATTACAACACGTTTTCCAATTATAGGAACAAAAAATTATATCAGCGGTGCTGTTAATTAAGGATATAACGTTTATCAGCTATGCTGTTATTTACGTATAATTTATCCACTATGATCTTATTATTGTCTCTTGCTACGCTAATTCACGTTTTCTTCATTGACAGTTCTATGCTCACAATGCCGACAGAAATGGTACTAATGTGTACTCATCTCTCTTAAGTCTGTTCTTCTTTGTTTGGTTCACACCACCGGCAGAGTATCGTTCCTTTAGCCCACCCAAGACTGAGGGGGACCAAAGATGTAGAGTCTGGTCAACCTCTATGCTCCTGCGGAGTTCCAGGCAGCGGGATTGACTCGAACATACGACCTCAGGTTTTTAGGACACAATTACACCCTCCTAAGATTTTAAACTGGCCAGGTTTTGACGCGACTTAGTGAAGTAGGTTGCAGGTCGATGCCCTCAGGTAAGTTACCATAAATCAAGGTGACAGCTTCTCCCTCTTCAGTCTGTATCTCTGGCGTCAAGTTCGGGGTTGCGTGGTTAGCATAAAATCCGCCCGATTATATAGTCAAGTAACTACTTGAGGAAAGCTTTCGGTTGGTTCCTGGCGGAGCAAGTTGATTGGTTTCCTCCGGTTTTGTACCTGGTCTCATACAGCCTAATTTTATTCAGTTTTCATCGGCCATCTTGCGTGAACAAGATGGCCGTTAATTTATTCTGTCTCAGAGACTGGTGAACGTTGATCGTTGATTGGTTGAAGCAAATCTGTATCTCGACATAGTGATTAACAAAGTAGTGGGTTACACTTCGTTTCACGACATAGCCCCCTCCTTTCCTAGCTGTGACTTGTCATAGCTGACGTGTAAACCCCTGCTGTGGTTAATCCTTTTGCGTCTGTCCTTCCAGAGTACTAGGGTGTCGACTTAAAAAATCAGCTCCTACATTGTCTCTTCCCGGAATGTAATTCACGGTAAAGGAATAAGGCGCCAGAAGCAGACTCCACCCTAACAATCTCGAATTTAGCTTTTTAGATGCAGCCAAGAATGCTAAAGGTTGATGATCGCTTTGGACAATGAAGTGTGTCCCATACAGATAAGGTGAAAATTTGTTGATGGACCAAATTAGAGCTAAACATTCCTTCTCTATGGTCGAGTAGTTCAACTCAGCTGCATTCAGCTTCCCACTGGCGCAGGCGACTGGTAAAAGTTCCTCCGGCTGGGCTTTTGATTTCTGCAAGAGAGTTGCACCTATCCCTATACTGCTAGCGTCCGTCCTTAATACAAATTCCTGTGTGATATCGGGTAGTGTAAGGATTGGTTTGCTGGTGAGCCTTGCTTTTAGCTCTGTGTAAGCTTTTTCACAATCAGCATTCCATTTGATTCTGCCAGGCTGTCCTTTCTTCGTTAAGTTGGTTAATGGTGCACACAGAGAGTTAAAGTGGGGTATGTACTTCTGATAGAACCCACATAAAGACACGAATGATCTCACATCTTTCTTCGTTTGAGGTCTGGGTGCCTTCTTTAGCTTCTCTATATTCTTTGGGTCAGGAGACATATGACCTGTAGAAATAGTGTGACCTAAGAATTCCAACTCCTTACAACCGATATAGCACTTGGTTGGACGTGCAGTCAATCCAGTCTCTCTCAGTCCGTCGAACAACATGGAGAGCGCCACTATATGCTCCCCAAATGCGTTTGTTGCAACAAGAATGTCATCCATAAAGCCAGTGATATGGGGATTTTGTAGAGGCTCCAATAATTTCCTCATTATTCTTGAAAAGATACTTGGAGCATTTTTCAGCCCAAAGGGGAGTACATTAAACTCGCAGTGTCCGTCTGATGTACTGAATGCCAGCATTCTCCTAACCTCTGGTTTCACTGGTATTTGGTAGTATCCCTCGCTTAGATCTACCCTCGATAAATACCTAGCCCCACTCAGTGTAGAGAACAGCTGGCCGGCGTCAGGCAATGGGTCCACCTGAGATTCTGTGATCGCATTAAGCTTCCGGCAGTCAATACACAACCTGTGTTCACCACTCGGTTCTCTCAACAGCACCACACTTGAGCCACAGGGAGAGTCTGACTTCGAGATAATTTTCTCCTTCAACAGATAATCAACTTCCTCCCTTAGTGCTTGGGCTTTCGCATAGGGTATAGGGTATGTTCTCATGCATACTGGGGTAGGGTCGGTAACCTTCATGTCGTACTCTAACAGATTCGTACGACCTGGTTTATCTGTGAGCACATCAGCATGGGTTTCCAACACTTTCTGAACCCTCTTCTTCTGCTCTGGAGTTAAATGTTCACTAATATTTACTTGAACATAATCCTCTGTAGTTGTGAGTAGATACTCCATAGAGTGAAGTGGTTCACCGTGCATTTCTGTTGCAATGGCTAGGGTCATAATATGTGCAACTTCTGATGATTCCTTGTCATAGTATTTTTTAAGAAGATTGACATGATATACCTTCTCCTTTCCTTTCTTGTCAATCTTATAATTGGTCCTGGAAAGTTTCTCCAGTATGACATAGGGTCCCTGCCATCCAATCTGCAATTTATTATTGCTGCTTGGCAACAGTAATAACACCTTTTCACCCACCTCCAGTTCCCTATCCTTTGCTTTTTTGTTGTAGTACGCAGCATGCTTCCTCCTGGCCTGTCTTAAGTTATCATTGGCCAGTTTCCAAGCTGCTTTCAATCGAGATGTCAACTCGTTGACGTACTGGTATGCGGAAGTCACTGTTTCCTCTGCCTTTTCATCAGTCCATGTCCGCAGCAATGCTTCCAGTGGACCTTTTATTGGTCTTCCAAACAACAATGTAGCTGGAGCCAATCCAGTTGAGTTGTGGGGTACTTCCCTATATGCAAATAGTGCAGCGGGTAAGTATGTATCCCAACTATCAGGTTTTTCACTCGCCACCTTTCTAAGGATTGAAATTAGCGTACCATTGAACCGCTCTACTTGACCGTTCCCTTGGGCATGGTAGGGACTACAATGATAGTGCCTGGCTTGAAATATCCTGAATACTTCTTGTGTTAGCTTTCCCTTAAACTGAGACCCATTGTCAGTCAATATCTGATGCGGGAAACCTAATCGGTAAATATTGTCAACAGGGCCTCTGCCACGTGCTTTGAATCTATAGCTGACATGGCCACTGCTTCTCCCCACATAGAGCAAGTATCAACCAAGGTTAAGATGTAAGCATTTCTCTTCTTGGTCCTAGTGAGGGGTCCAACAATATCTACTGCAACACGTTCAAAAGGGGTTCCCATAATAGGCATTTCTCCCAGTGTTGCTGGTGCAGTCCTATGCTTAGGAGCTACTCTTTGGCACTCTGGACAGGATCTTACATATCTTTTTATGTCCTCTGTAATTCCTGGCCAGAAGTAGTGACAGGCTATCCTTTGTCCAGTGGCCCCTATTCCCATATGTCCACTGAAGGGTATAGCATGTCCTAGCGTCATAACCTTCTCCCTGTAAGATTTTGGCACTACAAGCTGTCCATGCCATTTAGGTCCTGTTCCAGCTTTTCTGTATAGTAGGCCATTCTTCATATACAAGTCTCCTTTCTCTGGAGGGTTATGTGCTTTAGGCAATTTGCCAAAACAAGGCTTCAGTGTGCTATCTGCTGCCTGAGCCTTTTTCATCTCTTCTGGATGAGTATTGATAGGATTCTCCTCCATTTTCCTGGAGCTTTCCCTGGTCTGGACTATTGCCATAACTACAGGTTTTATAGGTTCTCCAAGGAAAACATACCTACACCCCAAAATCAAATGGTAAATAGGGTCGTCCATCACTGCTGCTTTGATTTCTCCTTCCACATAGCGAGATCTTATGTTGATTCGAGCTATGGGTAGTGTCATGGTTCTTGCTCCCTTGATCGGTCCTCTGATTTCCACTGTTTCTGTGGTTATCTGGTCAGGACTCACTAGAGAAGAGCACACAACTGAATCAAAGTCCAATCCTGTGTCATATAAACACAGTACTTGAGTGCCATTCACGGTCACTTCCTCACAGACAGGGGGATGATGGAAGTCCTTCTGACTTACTGCCAGTTCATTCCTTCCCTGATTCCCTGTTGTAAGACATGCAGCATGATGAGGAGGATTCTTCCTTCTGCAGTCCGCAGTATTGTGGTTACTCATTAGACAAGTTTTACACCACTTTCCTTCCTTCCGGTAAGGTGTCTTTTCCGATCTTAGAGGGTTTTTGTCCTTTTGGTCAAATCTTTGTTTGTTCCTTGTGGTATGGTCCTTTTGTTCATATTTGGAATAGTTTTGTGATGATTTGAAGTTTTCACCCTGCTTCTTCTTATTTCCTAATAATTCTGCCTGAGCTGCTTGATATCTCTCAGCAACAGTTACAATATCTTCCAATCTCTCTGCTCCTTGTTCCATGATAAACTTCCTCATTTCTTGAGGCATGGACTCTTTCACTTGCTCCATCATTATCATTTCTTTCAGATCCTGACACTTTCCTAAACTACTCCATTTTTCCAAATAGGTTTCCAGTCTAGCAGAGAATTGGTGATAGTTTTCTCCTGGAAGAAGTTTAGCTGTTCGGAATTTCTTTCTATATGATTCTGAGTTCTTTTCATATCTCACAAGCAGTGCCTGCTTCAGGATTTCATAATCTTCCTGGTCATCTCTTGAGAGCTTCAAATACACATCGTAGGCCACACCTCTCAATCCCTGAGATAGTTTAAGACTCCATTTTTCTTTCACTAAGCCATAGGTAGTGGCTAGTCTTTCGTATCTATCCAGGTACGACTCAATGGCGTCGTCTTTCTCAACAAATGGGTCCAGATGAAAATTCATGGCCCCACTTGAGGTGCTCTGGCTGGAGCTACTCTCAGAGTGAGGTGAGCTACCACCATTATTGCCAGTATTTGCCTGAATTTCAAGCTCTTTTAATCTCAACTGATGGTCTCTCTCTGCTTGTAATTTCCTTTCCTCAGCTTCTAACCTTTTAGTTTCTCTTTCAGCTTCCAGTCTTTTGTCTTCTCTCTCAGCTTCCAGTCTTTTGTCTTCTCTCTCAGCTTCCAGTCTTTTGTCTTCTCTCTCAGCTTGCAACCTCCTTTCTTCA